>OW203772.1:5220498-5297961 GCA_934045905.1 Leuctra nigra | reverse complement strand
GTATGGAATCTTGAAATTGAGCCTGTAAACAGATTAGTGAGGAAAAAATGCACTTTTATAACGTGTGTAATAAAAGTTTAGAAATAATCTACATATTCTGATTTCACGGTCATTTGAAGATTCCATAAATTCGTTCCATTAGCTCAAATCGATTGAAATTTTTACACAATCAATCTTAATCTATTTTCAATATTATTTGAAATTTTCAGCTTGAGATCGTACGTACTTTTGAAGAAACAGCGTCCCGGCCATCGGAAGTTTTCTGGACGCGCGCTATTTGAGCTCTGTTTAATAAATTTTTTGACAATCAAATTTGAATAGCTGTAACTTTTTTCCTACAGGAGTAATGTTTTTGAAACTTGCACATATTAAATTTTGGTATGTTTACTAATATTTGTACACATTTCAGAATCCTATCTATAATAGTTTCGATATTGTGACCTCTCAATCAGGGTGATTTTTTTTTTGGCGCCACCCGGTATAATTACTTTTCAGTGCTAAATTTTAAGATTTCATTTTTTTTAATTAGGTACTTGCCTGTTATGTTTACGCGGACTATAGTTATTTTAGTCTCGATGTGCCAAGTAGGTTCGTTCGTTTCCCTGTCCAAATCAGACTTTCTGCTTCCAATACTCTTCTACCATAACTCCTCTTTCATTGGCTTCAAGAAGATCTACCATAGGCCAAGTAGATATAGATATTACATCTCAAAAATTTATTTTCATTATTTTTTAAATTGAATAATTATTGATGCAACAACTGATTAATGATTTACAGAAAGTGGTTCTGAGATAATTGAGAAATACAAATTGCCAGCTAATGGAAATATTGTTTTGTTGTTGTTGTAGTTGTTGTTGTTGTTGTAGTAGTTGTTGTTGTTGTTGTTGTTATGATGTTGATGTTGATGTTGTTGTTGTTGTTGTTGTTGTTGTTGTTGTTGTTGTTGTTGTTGTTGTTGTTGTTGTTGTTGTTGTTGTTGTTGTTGTTGTTGTGGTTGTTGTAGTGTTTAACGTCGCACTGTTATGCAGTTAGTCTAACTGCGACGGATGAATGGTTATAATGTTGATTGGGAGACGATGGTGCAACTGAAAAGTATGTAAGGATGGAAAGTGGGAATTCACTGTTTTTTTGTGATATTTTTATCCAAGAATGGTGGAGTCAAGATGTATAAAATAAGTGAGGTTAGTGATACTTTCGTAACATTTGGTACCCTTACTAAATTGAGTATGAGAAGTCCAAAAATTGATAATACCAAGCTGAGTCATTAATACTTTCTAAATAATTAGCATAATTAATAAAAAGGGATAAAATGATATATGTTAATTGAATCAGCGGTAAATGCTTTGTACATTTTTATTGTTCCCGATGCCACGTCACCGCCACTGGGACCTAATACAAGAAGCCGAGCCAAGGCACTTCGAGACAGTGCCAGTAATCGAGACAGTAATATAGACCTTAACAAGAAGTCCAGGTGGCTAAGTGAAAAACAAAATAGCCTGTCTCGTTTGATAAGGAAGAAAAAGATTATTAGTTATTTTTGTGAAATCAATTTTTTAGTTTAATTCTTTCTTTGTAAGCACCCATACAACGCCTGAAGAAGCCGACTGCCTCGTCGGCGAAACGTTGACTATAAAAATCTACAGAGCATTTGCCGCTGATTCAATTAACATATCAATTAATGGCTCTGAAACTTACGTTAACAAAATTAATAGTTATATATACTTTTATAATGTGTATCCATCAAAAGCTCGTCAAGTCCACAATGTATGAATCATATATAAGTCAATATTACCATTCACATATTGAATTGGATTGGGATTGGTCACAAGCCCAAGGTAACACATACGTTTTTTTTGTCAATTTATTCAGTAATTTTGGAGTTCCAGGCCAGCAAAAAATCAAAATTTTGGTTTCCATTCCTTCACTTGAACGCTTCTCAATTTTACACAACAAAGCCAACAAAGCTTATAAATAGAGTTTATTTTGAATTTAATTATTTAAGATAATATCATCTTACGCATATTACACCATACTTTTATTTGCCCACAATTTGCACCTACTAGGAAACCGCTCAGTGTAACGCGTTGATGAGCGAGCACGGGTACGTGCAAATTATTGTGAATTGAAATATGATCACTCAATCAATCAAAATAAAAGTATTTACTTTTCATCGAAACTTGAAAATAGCATTTAAGCACCATGGTAAATATAGCAAATCAGATTCAATTCAATTGGCACTGGAAAACATTCATTTAATAATTCATTACTGACAGATATTAAAAATTTCAATAAGTTCATACGTTCTTAACTGATTGGGATGAAATTTAGTAAAATAAGAGACATGTTAGTATTATGATCATGCAAAATATGAGTTTGATCAGAATGATCGAAACTGTTTTAATTTTTCAGCCTATCAGGAGATATTAATTTAAATTTTAACCAAAAAATGGATTTCAAAAATATTAGGGTCTTCAAACAGAGAAGGTTGGTTTTACATGTGTGCAAAATTTCAGCTCGATCAAAGAGAGACTCTGACCAGTATTGCAAAAATATGAGTTTGATCAGATTTATCGAAGCTCATTTTCATTTTTCAACCTATCAGGAGATGTTTATTTAAATTTTAACCAATTGATAGATTTCAAAAAAAAATTAGGGTCAGCAAACAGAGAAGATTGCCTCTACATGTGTGCAAAATTTCAGATCGATCGGTGAAACGGTGCGACTTCTATTGCTCCAGATAACAGCCAAAAATATAAAAAAAACAGAGGTCCGTGTCAAAAGAGTCAAAAGGAGACGCTCGCTTCGCTCGCTCAACAAACTAAGACAAACGTCATTTCAATACTAGAGCTGCATTGACCACAAGCGTATACAAATCTGCATTTAACTCGATTTCGTAAAAAGTGTGACCAGCCTTTGTTCTGAAATTAGTGATTTAATCACATTTATCATAAGTAATCTTAAATCATAAGTATTACATTTGAAGTTCTGAATTTCCCTTAAACTTGACACACATTCTGAAAAGGTCGCAGTATTTGATTTCATTCAAAATTGTGTCTTTTATTTAACTTGCCGATCTCGATTAATTATTCCCCGATGATATTTTCTGTTTCAGATTGTATTGGCTGCATCAAGTCACCAGAGCATTGTTCTACATGCTGATGCTCTGGACTCTATCTTCTTGTGTTTCTGTAAGAGCAACATTCCTCACAGCAAGCGAATGGATCACATTCAACACAGTGCAAGACATCGCCTAGCAATAACTGAACAACATTTCACACATTCAACACAGTGCAGGACATCGCCTAGCAACAGCTGAACAACATTTCACACATTCAACACAGTGCAGGACATCGCCTAGCAACAGCTGAACAACATTTCACACATTCAACACAGTGCAGGACATCGCCTAGCAACAGCTGAACAACATTTCACACATTCAACACAGTGCAGGACATCGCCTAGCAACAGCTGAACAACATTTCACACATTCAACACAGTGCAGGACATCGCCTAGCAACAGCTGAACAACATTTCACACATTCAACACAGTGCAGGACATCGCCTAGCAACAGCTGAACAACATTTCACACATTCAACACAGTGCAGGACATCGCCTAGCAACAGCTGAACAACATTTCACACATTCAACACAGTGCAGTACATCGCCTAGCAATAATTGAACAATATTTCACACATTCTGAAATCAATAGTTTAGATGCACTTGGAAACCTTATAAATACAATATCTTTAAAACCGATTCAAAGTAACGTTGCATCTCAGTTTCAACTAAGAACAACATTAATGTTTGAAGAGAATACGGCAACAAATTCGTCAAAGCAATTTCCAGTTCATTATTAAATCAATTATTTGTATTTTGATTCCTGTATAAAATACTTCAATTTATGTATAAGGAACATTTTAATGTTAGAGGGCCTACAACAGTAACTAGCTAAGATTCAAAAAATACCAACTTATGCATCGACATGTTTTCATTTCTATAATATTTACCTATAACAGGTAAAACACCGGATGTCCATTTCCTTATCATTTTGGTGGTCGTGCTATCAATTAAATATAAAATGAATTCTCTGAAATTGTTATTTATATACAAATACAATTTTGAGAAACTAATACTGTTCTGCTCCTTCTACACTTTATAGAGTTTAAAGTTGTTGTTTTGTTCTGTAATTTAATTGTACATTCTACTCTCTCAAGCGAATCACTGCGTCAATTTTTTTTATTTTTTTATTTAAAATTAAAAAAATTATTGGTTTATTGTATTAATTTTGTACATGTACCATAAATAAAATACATTATATAAGTCATTGAACATTATATAGTTATTTTTTTACGTATGATACGCAAAGCATATTCTTGTTTTCAAATGTATCTGACTCCTATCCTACCCCCCCCCCCCCCCCCCCCCCCCCCACCATTTTAGTCACCATTACTTTCAATGGAGAATGTTTTGACTTTTCTAATATTTGTGAGAGAAGGGATTTGGCAGCTGTTTTTATACTAAGTAGTATTTTTTAATGTGTGTACACTTTGCATCAAGAACGTTTACAGCACTACCAAAATGTTAAAAGTATTATCAATTTCTCAATTTATTTCCAAGTAGTAAATTACATTATTCATTTAGATTTAGGTAAAACATGAGTTAAACAACCACCAACAGTGTGTTTACATTTTATTCGTAAAAGAATGTGAGCGGTTGATATTGCTTCACTTGAATGAGCCATGCAGGTTAAGAGGGCTGAGTAGTGAGTTTGACCTTGAAGAGTTTTTTAATCGATTTTTATCAATATCTTTTACCAATGTAATTGTTAACAAAATAGGGCTTTATACGAGCATTCAGTCAGAACAGTTCAATAAACATAATTTCATAGTTTAGAATAAGTTTTTAGTTTTATTTTGTCCAACAGATGTTTAGTGCCATAACTTTACTAATTTTCGGGCACTAGACGTCTGTAGTACAAAGTAAATCTATTAAACCAATAATCCAGTTAAACCAGTTAAAAACCATTAAACTAATCATGATTAAAATTACAAATAATTTCCTCAACCCATTTGTCTCCAATCGTATTTAAAAAAGTGCCTGCAACAAGCAGCAAAATAGCTCACGCTCACACCACTTTAAGATTTAAGTAGCTATGTGAAACTTGGTAGTTACATTTGTATATTGGAACAAAAATTTAATTTAAAAATGAGACGTGCAGAGTCTCAGTAGCGGTCACTACCAAGATGGCACATTTTATAATTTATTTAAATCAAACAAATCTACAAATAATAATCCATACATTTTCTAAAATATTCATTTTATAAAAATAGATGGACGGTATAGAAACTTTGGCGACAGAAGGCATATTTTGTTGTTTAGTTGAATAATCCTTCTAATGACTCTTCCCTTTTACAACAGTATAACTCAACATTGTCTGAACCCCACTCTACAATACTATTCGGTTCAATAATACTCTCCATTCTTCTCACCTTGCTCAGCCCGTAGTCCTTCTCAATGCTCAGCCCCGGATACTCCGGCCTGAGCAGCGTCAACTGAGACTTGAGTCTGAGCGCATCGGGCCAATGGAAGTCGTCCAGGCTTCGGATTCTGTTGAGAGTCGAGCTGCAGATTCTGGCGAGATAATCTCTGCTGTGACGGGATTCAGGAGCCAGCGACCGAGGGGTTAACAACTAAATGGTGTTTGGTGATTTGGGATTTTCAAGATTTCCAAAGATACCATGATTTCTGAAGATTTAAGAGGAAAAGGAATAAAATGTTATAGCTGATACTGTTGTCGTTAAGAACATACGCCAGAATGCAAAATTATTATATAATTTTGATTTTAAAATAACTGTCGTTAAAAAACAATCCTTTTGCTTGAGGCTACAGTCTAAGTGCAAGCACAATGCAAGCTAACTTCAAACATTTAATATCTTACAACTATTGTTACTATTGGAATTATTATTAATCTGAAAGGTCTGGATGGGAAGATGTGATGTTATGAAGTTGGATTACGTGGTCATTATGTTGGTAGTCGTGGTTATGACGTATGTGGATGAAGCAGAGCACCCAAGATGGAATCTGTGTAGTAGATTACTGTCAGGATGTGCGAACTAAATAAATGCTGTTATACTGTGTTTATTAAAACCCGCACAAGATCCTATCATTATGGCCGATACTGGCCCATAACCGTGCCTTCATCGAGACAGCATGAAGTGTTTACTGGGGTATTCCCCAAAGCTTTTTTGATTTTTTAAACAGTTTTGTTTAGCCTCATTTTTTGATATCACTACTTTTCAAAACTGAAATTTAAGATTTCTTTAGTGGAGCTGGCGTTTTTACGCGGAGTGTTTTTTTTATGTGGATCACTCAACTATCAATCACGGACGTGAGCTTTATCGCAACTTATTTTACATAAGTATTTAAAAGTGATTTATGCTGATCTACATTTCCTGTATGTAACGACATGTCATAGTTAACACTAATCATTTGCATTATGCAGTAAATATGATTATCACAATGTACTATTAGCCTTCAACTTGGCAATGAGTGTATAAGAAATGCCGACCTGATTGTAATATATATATATTATCTTGATCTTGTTAAGACCGAATTCAGTTAAGTAGTAGTATTTTTTGGAATAAAAAATATAAACACTTCGAAATACATTCCAAAAGGACTTGGCGCATTGTTTCATAAGACGAAAGAACACGTGACTTTATTTCTCTACATCCGATCAAAACCTATGATTGAGCGAGCGAAGCGAGCGTCTCCTTTTGGCTCTTTTGGCACGGACCTCTGTTTTTTTGTTGTTGTTGTTCCTTTGGCTGTTACCTGGAGCAATGGAAGTCGCACCGTTTCACCGATCGATCTGAAATTTTGCACACATGTAGAGACAACCTTTTCTGTTTGCTGACCTTAATTTTTTTGGAAATCCATTTATTGGTTAAAATTTAAATAAATATCTCCTGATAGGCTGAAAAATGAAAACAGTCTTCGATAATTCTGATCAAACTCATATTTTGCATGATCATTAAGACCAACATTGTCCATTATCTTACAAAATTGCATCTCAATCCGTTTAGAACGTATGAACTTATTGACATTTTTAATATCTGTCAGTAATGAAGTATCGAAATGAATGTTTTCCAGTGCCAATTGAATTGATTATGATTTGCTATATATTTACCAGGGTGCTTAGATGCTATTTTCAAGTTTCGATTAAAAGCATCCTTTCATGTTGATTAAGTGATCATATTTCAATTCAATATTGATGTATATGTTTTCTGTGCGTTGTGTACGCATTTCCGGTTCGAGAATTTGCATGTACCCGTGCTCGCTCATCAACGCGTTACACTGAGCGTTTTCCAAGTGTAGTACCTATTAGTACATTCCTAACATCGATCATGTTGAGTTATCCAAAACGAATTTTGAAGGAAATTCACGGCATTCTGGAGCTTATCAATATTTTCAGTCAATATTAGTTGAATTTGCAGTGATTTATTAAAAAAATAAAAAATCTCGTGTTTATGTACGCATGTGGAAACTGTCAACCCCCAGTGCGGTTATTTTAAATACTAGGAAAACACTAGGTGTAACGCGTTGATAAGCGAGTACGAATACGTGCAAACCTCGAACCATAATTCCTTACAACACGTAACACGTTTATTTTTACAATACCTAAAACAACTGAAAGATAGAAGCACCCACTAAATTATAAAAAAATTAAGTGCATTTGCTTCTCATTGCAAGTAAGTAACAGACATACACTCATGTTTTTATTGGTTTATTTAGGTACACCAATACCACCAACTCCAATAATTTAGGTAATACAGTAATTTAAAAAAAGGGATAGAAACCACGAAAAAAGCCCTTAACTAAAAATGGCAAACATAACATAATTATGTTTAGATAAAAGAGAAACTTAGGTTTATCACTTGGCACATTTGTGAAATTAAATTCCACACGGCGCCCAGCGAGACAAGAAAATATAAAAATGTTCACAAAAAATCAACTAATTATTACTAATTAGCTATAAGCCAAAAATTAAAAATAAACCAAGGGATAACCCTAAGTTTGTCTTTAATCTAATAATGATTAAAATTTCAAATAATTTCGTCGACCCATTTTTTCTCCAACCGTATCCAAAAAAAGTGCCTTCAACACGCGGCAAAATCGCTCGCGTTTCCACCATCTTAATATCAGTTTAATTTTAATTCCATTACTTGTTAAATAAGCAGATTGTTTTACTTCCTTGTAGGTAAAACGTAAATTTAACGTAACTATTTTACATCAAGCCGGGTCAGGGTTAAACTACTAAGTCATATTGTGCAGCAGATCACGTGGGAATATCATGTGTTAGCCTTGAACATGACAATTAGTATAAAACGTAGCTGAACGGTAAAATCACATTCATTTATTTCGAAATCAGCTATTTTGTAAGTATAGACATTTATTTCTTCCATCGCCAAGCATGTTCATATACGATAGTGTAAGTTCGTTCGCACACTATTAGGTCCCCATATCGATTCACCCATTTATTGCATTGATATGAGAAGTTAAATATTTGGGGAAGTTGTTACATCTCATAATCTAATAGCTTCATCACAGAGAAGATATTCCTGATATTTTTCTATTCCATCCACGTACCCCTCTAAAATGTATTCTGCTGTCGGGGACCCCAAAACTTAATATCTCAAACTGTTTTACTATTACATCAGTAATACTAAGGAATTATTAACAGAAAATATAATCCATTTCGAATTAAATTATGGAACATTTTTTACTTATAAGGGTTTCTCCCATTCCGACGCGGGGCTATCTTGAAAAAATCTAGTTCTATCAAGCTTATACTTCACTCTAAAAATAAAAAAACTGAAATTGTACAAAATATATTTTTTCTCCGATTCTGTTTTCGATGATTATGGTCACTTTCAGTGTAATTTAAAGGTTTTGCGAGGTTCATATTTCCCAAAAGATGAGATGTAGAGGAAAACGCTCAGAGAGCTATTTGTGTTCATATACTTTAGGTTGGTGAACAATTCTGCCAGGTTTCGACACAATCGGAGTAACTTGATTTTTAATTTTATTTTGGAAAGTGGAATAAACATGGGAAATATACTTAAAAAGCGATTCAAAAGTACTTCCGGAGCACGGATTTTGGAGGATTTTAGATATGTTGTAGAGGACATTTTTCTGAATCGATTCATATATACCTACTGTTGCAATCAGTAGTAAGTTCACCTCTTTTTTCATTTATTTTTATTATTTTTATTTTTATTTTCAAAACACAAACAAATATACTGTGTTTTTACTGGGCTATTACTTGTGATGCAAAAATATTGATTTTTCTGACTCTGACGCAGGCAGGGTATCAGCCTTATTCATCCATCCTAGGAAGAAGATGCAAGCCGTAATGAAAGGACCCTTGATCACCAATCGTAAGTGCTTATAATAATAGCCAGCAGTTGATATTAATAAATTTAACCTCAAAATTAGATGACAGATTTTTTTTACTTTGGAAACTTTATACATCGAAACTTTGAACTTAAACACTTAATACTTTTTTATAAGGGCCGGTATAACCAAACTGAATCTGAGCCGGATTAACTAAATATTGGACTAAATTGGCGGCACAGCCAATCAGATACCTCAAAATAAGTGAAACAATTGAATTTATCCAAAAATTAGTTAATCCAGCACAATTTATCTTTGGTTATTCCGGGCCTAAGAGAATGATGAAAATGATCTAGGATTTTAACGTCATTACATTTTGTTATCAGATTTTTTTACATTTGACACTTTATACTTTTTAACTTCGAACTTTAAAACTTATACTTCTTTATAAGAGAATGATGAAAGAGATCTACGATCGGTTTAGCGTCCTTAAATTTTGATCTCTGATTATTTTACTTTTGAAATCTAATACTTTGAAACTTTGAACTTTAAAACTTTATAATTTATAATTTTTTATAAATAGTTACTTTATAACGATTGAAAACTACATTATTAATACTTAATATAACATTTATATTGAAAATGATAAATTCCATATTCGTTTCTTATGGCAGTACCTTGCTAATTCAGATAGAACCATGTTATTCTGTAAGAAAGGGGAGAGTTCAATGTAACACATTTCCATGCAGATATTATTCAAATGTTATAAATTATAACTTATATATATTTTATTTTACTTACATTGCATTCATGGTATCTGCAGAATAATACATAATTTTATTGTATTAAACAAGAGCTTGGATGTATGTAATTGGTTGGAAACGAAAGAAATTGATGGAATAGGAATTTCAGACATGAAGGAATGGAACTCAAAAGCGGTAGTAGGAATGATTGGTTGTATGCAAAAAAAACGAAACAGTTTGGAATTGGTTGGACAGTGTCATGGTTGAGGTAGGGCTTGAGAAGGATTTTACGATGAAAAGGTTTGGGAATGTTTTATGATTTATTGATCAATATTAGTTGGTAATGTATACCTATATAGCCTATAAATTTTTTTATTTAAATTCTATATTTTTCCTTACCTGTCATTTAAATTTTATACATCGTTGTATATTTTAATTTCTCGTACTACATTTACTGTCATATTCCATTTGTTAAGTGTTAGTTTTATATATTATATATTGTATTCCTTGCCACCTGTAAAAGTTTACTATTTGCAATGAATTGAATTGTGTTTCGAGGGCGACACTCTCTTCGCTCGCTTAAGATGGCTGGGTAGTGAGTTTGACCTTGAAGAGTTTTTTAATCGATTTTTATCAATATCTTTTACCAATGTAATTGTTAACAAAATAAGGCTTTGTACGAGTGTTCAGAACAGTGCAATGAAAATAATTCCATAGTTTAGAATGGTTTATTAGATTTACTTTGTCCTACAGACGTTCAGTGCCCGAAAATTAGTAAAATTATGGCACTAAACATCTGTTGGACAAAATAAAACTAACACGTTATTCCAAACTATGAAATTATTTTCATTGAACTGTTCTGAATACTCGTACAAAGCCCCATTTTCTTAACAATAACATTGGTAAAAGATATTGATAAAAATCGATTAAAAAACTGTTCAAGGCCACGCTCACTACTCAACCTTCTTAATAAAATACATGCTTTTTGCACAGAACGTCTTCCAGTAACAAAGCTAAAAAGACACTTGTGAATCCACAGCTAAGACGAGCTCGACGACTCGCGCCGGCGCCTGGCTGGCGTCGCCGCTTCCAGGCGAGGAGGTCGTCGTCAGCGGTCTGGCGGGCTTCTACCCCGACTGCGACAACGTCTACCAACTCCGAGACAAGCTCATGAACAAGGTCGACATGATCACCGAGGACGACAGACGCTGGAAGGTTGCAGGTGAGCCACCTTATCGCGGTGGTGGGGTTTGTGTTGGCCAATGATCCATTGCAGCTACGCCGGCGAGCATATACTCATGTGTAAGAGCTACCCATGCCAGACAGGTCAGTGGTGAGGTCCAGACAAAGAGGAGCCAGGGTCGGCCTAACCATGTCCTCCCTTGAATTTGCGGTCCCCTCGGGCCGGCCTCCCCCCTCGAGACGGACGTCCCACCGTACCCTCCCCCAGCCTTGCCTTAACACTTGTGCTGGACTCTCCCGGGCCGGGACCCTAAGTTTGAACCCACCCGAAGACCTCCATTGATGATCAACAAAATTAAAAATAATTTTTAGTGTGCTCAAATGACCTAGTTGTCGACGCGCCATTAAACCATATTAAACCATATGAAGGCGAGGATGGTTTTGGCAGTGTCTTTGAAACCAGGTTGTCTTTACAGAGCTAGATTTCAGGTTTCTTTTTTTGACCACTGTGAATTATTATCACACTAGATAGGCTGATACAGCACTCAATACTTTTTGTCCAACTCAGAAAATGTATTGCTTGTGTTTGACAGTACTATTTTGTTAAATATTTGACAGAAAAAAATTAAAATATTATGGTACTAAAGGGACCCGTCTTGTAAAACATGACCAGAGCGCACCAGTGGGGTATGCGTAGATAAATGATAACCGAAGTAAATATTTAGCAGCACAGAAAACGGTTACAATACGTGAATCTCAAGAATTGGCCTCCTTTCAGGGGACACCCACCTCGATTGACTGGTTGCATTGTTCCGGTTCTTAATGACTTGTTGTCAATGCCACAAATTAATCAATAGTTCGGAATTTGGGAGTTTAAACGTCCGTGTGAATGCATGTTATTCCAGATCAAAAGTTCGTGCCGAGTCGATCTGGCAAGTTGAACGTCATCAACAAGTTCGACAGCGCGTTCTTCGGAGTTCATCCGAAGCAGGGAGATTTCTTGGATCCTCAGGCGCGCATGTTGCTGGAGAAAGCTTACGAAGCCATCGTAGATGCAGGTAAACCATACCCGATGGCACGCATGTTGCTGGAGAAGGCGTACGAGGCCATCGTAGATGCAGGTAAACCATACCCGATGGCGCGCATGTTGCTGGAGAAGGCGTACGAGGCCATCGTAGATGCAGGTAAACCATACCCGATGGCACGCATGTTGCTGGAGAAAGCGTACGAGGCCATCGTAGATGCAGGTAAACCATACCCGATGGCGCGCATGTTGCTGGAGAAAGCGTACGAGGCCATCGTAGATGCAGGTAAACCATACCCGATGGCGCGCATGTTGCTGGAGAAGGCGTACGAGGCCATCGTAGATGCAGGTAAACCATACCCGATGGCGCGCATGTTGCTGGAGAAAGCGTACGAGGCCATCGTAGATGCAGGTAAACCATACCCGATGGCGCGCATGTTGCTGGAGAAGGCGTACGAGGCCATCGTAGATGCAGGTAAACCATACCCGATGGCGCGCATGTTGCTGGAGAAAGCGTACGAGGCCATCGTAGGTTGTGGGTAGGTTGTGGGTCGGCGCGGGTTGTGGCGGCCTGTGCTGTGAATGTTACACCGTCCTTCAGATGGGACGTTAAGCCGTTGGCCCCCTTGGTATCTTTCGTCAGGAGTAGGCTACATGCCGGTACCGGTTTTTCTCTCCTCCCTTCCCTATATTATAATCTCACTAGTGGGATATTATATTAATCAATATCAGCCTCATGCTCAAAAGAATTTCCTTATTAAGTATCTCTCCGTGTGTCCAGAGTCTACTGGATTCCGTTCATAAGATAATTAGTACACAGTCTTGAGGTGTTGAGGTCTAACATCCGTAAATATGTACTTGCGGACGCATCTTCTTTTGGGCATGAGGCTGTATGTGTTTGCGTCATCGAAGCATGTATTGTTGACAGGCCTCAACCCCGTTGATCTGCGCGGAACAAGAACCGGTGTGATCGTCGGCAATTGTTCCGCAGAGAGTGATTGTCAATACAACGACGAACTTATCACGTCCATTGATTATGGAATGCTTACGTCATCTCGGACATCTTTTGCCACCCGCATTTCGTATTGGCTGAAAGTTAACGGTAAATATGTCAAGTGTTATGATACCCTGCACACAATTAGTGAATTTATTTGTCTAATGATGATTTGACTGTTTGTCCAGGTCCCAGCTTCATGATTGACACCGCCTGCAGCTCCGGCTCTCACGCCATCGACGAGGCCTACAAGATGATCAGAGACGGAGTTTGTGACCAGATGATCGTCGCTGCCAGCAACTTGTGCACACATCCTTGCGTCACGCGACAGTTTAACCGTCTGGGAGTTCTCAATATGGAGGGAAGATCCATGGCTTTTGACGAAGGAGGTGACAATACCATTGTAAATGTTATGCTAGGTGATTGACGTATCATTAATGTTCATGGCTTCAATTATGTATAAAAATATAAATATTTTCTATTATCAATTATGGTACAATGATTTCAAAATAGTTATCATTACGGGTGATGAAATATCCGTAGTGATGTGATGAATCGAGAATATTTGACAGTGTTTCTAATACTTTTAGCCCAAGGTTACGCTCGCAGTGAAGCAATTTCAGTTATCATACTCCAGAAGGCAAACGTTGCAAAACGCATCTACGCCACGATTGTCCACTGCAAGGCCAACTGTGATGGATACAAGGAAGAAGGAATCACGTATCCTTCGGGAGAGATTCAACAGAAACTTCTGGAAGAATTCTACGAGGAATGTCAAGTCGATCCTGCGAGTGTGGCTTGGGTTGAGGCCCATGGGACGGGAACCAAAGTAAGTGGACTTACCAGATTCGGGTGAACTTAAATAGCGGTGGCATGGAGTTACACGAATCACTGCACCTCCTCATGTTCTAGGTTGGTGATCCAGAGGAATGTGCTGGGATCGACGCTGTGTTTTGCAAGAATCGGACGACTCCGTTGCCAATCGGATCAGTGAAATCGAACCTCGGGCATTCGGAGCCAGCTTCCGGTCTCTGTTCCCTTTCCAAAGTCGTCATCGCCATGGAGACTGGTGTTATTCCACCCAACATCAACTTCAACACGCCGAGGAAAAATATCCCCGCATTGACAAGTGGAAGATTACAAGTAAGATATCGACTCATCCAACCAGCGTTATAATCGGTGAGAAGTGTTTCTGTTATTAGTGCTATTCCCACAAATAAGTGATACGTGATGGAGCCACTTCTGGCAAGATGGCTACTATCAGGTCCACATATTAATTTGTTTGTTTTTACATTTCGTGCTTCCATAAAGCAGTGAAAAAACAAAAAACAAATTAAATTGATATTTAGCTATAAATTTACTTGCTTGGCCATAGCAAACAACTATATCAAATATTTGTATTTATATTTATGCAAATGCGCCCTTGATAGCCGCCATTTACCTAGTACCACAAAATCCACCAGAGGTCAGTTGTGTTCCTTGTTTTCTCGAATAGGGACTGTGCGTTCAAATCCCAGCGCCACAAGTAAAGAAATAGACAAACTTTGTGGGAGATGATCTTCAACTGTTCTATTTCTCATTGGCCGTGACCTAGCAACCGATCAAATGCAACAAATTACTACTCAAAATAGCTCGGACAAGGTCGATTTAAAAATTATCTGGGTGGCACAGCTTTTCAAAAAATGTCACATGCAGTTTGGTTTTCCATATATCTGTTGGTGTTTTTATCCATTGTTGTAAAACACCAAAAGATATATAGAAAACTAAACTGCATGTGAAATATTTTGAAAAGCAGAGCCACCTAGATAATTTTAAAATCGGTCTATTATAACCAATGCGCTCAAATTAATATTGTGATCAGATTCAGTGAAATTGTGTACACTAAATTATCATTATTTTGATTGCGAATAAGCTTTTGATAAACTTTTGTACATTTTAAGAAGTGATAAATGCGTAATGTACAGCAACATAACGTATAACTGCAGTGACTTTGATACCGTGCCAAAGGTGAGCTTCTCTTCCCACAGCCCAGGCGGCACTGTCTGTACTTTACGCAGCACACTCTGTAATCTAAACACCCTGGCTATTGCTTGGATGTAAATTTATTATGAAATGGAAATTAAACTGTAAATACTGATACATCATAAATAACTGCTCACTTCCCCAGGTGGTGACGGAACCGCGACCTTGGAATGGAGGCCTCGTGGGTTTCAACTCATTCGGTTTCGGAGGCGCGAATTGTCATATCTTATTGAAGTCGCACGAGAAGACGAAGAAGAATGGCGGAGCTCCCACAGACTCGATTCCACGACTTGTGACAGTTTCTGGACGCACTGAGGATGCTGTCAAGATGATTCTAGACGACGTGAGTGTTGTAACAGACTTTATTGGGTTTCTCGAATATAATGCGATGTTTGTCATCTAAACCACATTGTTCGCAGCTCGCGTCTCGGCCGGTCGACGTCGAGTTCATCCGCCTTCTGCATGACGTACACAGCAAGGCGACGCCTGGACACGGATATCGCGGTTACACAGTGCTGCAGGAGTCCGAGATACAGCGGGAAATACAGGTAAGAGGTTAACCAAGTCTGATCAACGTGAAGAGATATATTTTCTTAATTCATTACTAACTAAATAATACGGTTCACTTTCATTTGTTTGGTATATAATCATTTCATTAGTTACCAAAATATTATTATGATTCCACCCCCAATCTTTCATAAAATAGCTTCGCATAGAAGAAGGTCTTGAGACTGACATTACGCCTACCTTTCTAGAGTGTGGAGAAGGCTGGTCAGCCGCTGTGGCTGATGTTCTCTGGACTGGACAGTCAGTGGGGTCCAGTGGGTCGTGATCTCTTGGTCATCCCGGCATTCTCCAGCGCCATCGAGGCGTGTCATCAGACATTGCTGCCTCACGGAGTCGACACGCGTGGAATCATCACGGAGTCCAAACCAAGCAACCAGCTGCAGAGATGCGTCGGAGTCACTGCCATTCAGGTGCGTGTATATCTTACGCATACTACTCTTAGCATTCAAAGTCATAACATCTAATGAGCCGAGTATGTTTTAAACATAATTGAGTGAGCTATTCCTTTTTTGGACCTTTTTTGTGACTCAATGCATTGTACATAGTTACTTCTCGATCCTCCTTTCACTGCTTCTTGTTGCACTTCCAGATCGGGATTGTGGAGATTCTGCGCACAGTCGGTGTCGAGCCCAGCGGTCTGATTGGACACCACGTGGGCGAGTTGGCCGCCGCCTTCGCAGCCAACTGTCTGACTCTACCTTCACAGCTTCTTCTTGCACTTCCAGATCGGGATTGTGGAGATTCTGCGCACAGTCGGTGTCGAGCCCAGCGGTCTGATTGGACACCACGTGGGCGAGTTGGCCGCCGCCTTCGCAGCCAACTGTCTGACTCTACCTTCACAGCTTCTTCTTGCACTTCCAGATCGGGATTGTGGAGATTCTGCGCACAGTCGGTGTCGAACCCAGCGGTCTGATTGGACACCACGTGGGCGAGTTGGCCGCCGCCTTCGCAGCCAACTGTCTGACTCTGCAGCAGGCCCTTATGACGTCATACTACCTCGGCAAGGCACTGCAGCAGGCCGAGTCCAAGGTCGAGGCGTCCAATGAAACTGGCAAGTGAATTATATTGAAGGAATCACAGCGGCTGGTGAATTGGATACCTCGGTTCGCGTCAGATCACCGAGGATAAAGTCTTGCAATAACTATTCGAAAGTTTAAAAAAAAAATCCTTAAAATTCTGTCATGATATTTACTGAACATAGTCAAATGCATTTATGAAATCAAAAAAAACACCTTACGATACTCTTGTAAATGATATGAAAATAGTCTTTGTTAAAAATAATTACTTTTTCATTAAACATAATAACACGTAAAGTATGTTTAATATTTTCTTATTGTCCAGTTGACTTTGGATAGAAATACGTCTTGTGGTCGCAGTTGTGCCATATTTCGCACCAAATTTTAAGTTCAGTTGAGCATTTTCATTAATTGAAACATTGAGATCGATCTTTTGAGAACACTTCAGTTCAGACCGAATTATTTTAGCTAAGGTAATTAGGAAGTTATTCAAACGAAAGTAAACCCATATTTTCCTCTAAAATAAAATTGCGCTCACCTCCGTTTTAATGATTGCCAGGGCATACTGAAGTATTACTGAGGTGGTCACGTGGTATAGATTATCCTTAAGCAACATTGATCGCGGTCAGTAGTTGAATGGGTTGCTTCAACTACTGCTAGTTAGTTGCTGCCGTTGGGCCAGAGATACTGGGGAGTTTGGAGTTTAGTGTGGTTACATTTTATGTGAAAAAAATATTATTTTTTTACTTATGGTCGAATCTTTATAAAAAAAAATATTTAGTTCTAAGTTATAATGAAGTCGTAGTCTGTGAGAAAAATCGTATCGATACATTTAACGGTGCGACCAGTGGTAATACCTTGGTAATGTTTATTTTATTTTATATTATTAACACGGTCACTTTAATTCAGGAATCTTATTTGATTCATCTCTGGGACTCATTCTGTCGGAGTCGTCGATGTCCAACATTCCTGTGCAACATCGAAACAAAAGGAACGCTGTGCATGGGAAGCATTTCGCAACACTCAAGGCAAATGTGGTCAATGAACTTAAGAAGGTAATTCAACTCCGACAAATGAATTTCAATCGAAAACCAATTGTCTTTATATTTTAGTTTCAGGCGTAGTGACAATAAAATGCTTACATTTTCACTTGGAAGGGTTCAGTTAAGCGAAGACTTCTCCCTCATCAAGATAAGTTAAGACACTTCTGTTGGAACTTATCTACGCAGAAAAGAACTGCCAAAATGAGTTTGAAGATAATTTTACTTTCTTGCACCTAAATATTCTCAAAACAATACCTAAATATGAAGGAAATCCGACGAGCAGCCAAGAACAGCAAGCTTTGCTCTAATAAAAGCACATAATAATATGCATCACAAACCTGACACAATTTTGTTAACAAAATATGCGCCCTTTCTTCATCTATCTTACGAAATGTTGAGATATTAACTATATCCACTTTTATGAATGTAATATTTAACAAAAATAAGCATTGGGTTTCACAGTTTTACATAGGTTTTTTCGCATGTAAAACTGTGATGCACGAGTTTTTTTTCATTTTTTTAAATCACTGCAAAATCAACTTCTAATGACTGAAAATATTGATACGCTTCAGTATGCAGTGAATGTCCTTCATAATTCGTCTTGGATAACTCAACATGAACGATGCTAGGAGTGTTCTCAGGTAACTATTTTTGATCGGATGTAGAAAATTGAACTCAGGCATCTTAAAGCCCACTAATAAGTAGTCACTAGGCAAAAAAAGGTAACGAGGATACATTTAGATTTATATAATATGTACAATAATTAGATTAATTTAATTATTCAATTGGTGCCATTATTTATTCTATCAGAGAAAAGCTGTGACTAGTTTGATTGTGAGAGGAGTAAGATTGTAAGATTTGGACTGAAATGGGTTAGAAGAGTAATATGATGGATATGAATAGGATTTCAAGAAAAGCGGGATGACGATAAGAGATGTCAAAGGCAGAGAGAGAGAGAGAGAGAGAGAGAGAGAGAGAGAGAGAGAGAGAGAGAGAGAGAGAGAGAGAGAGAGAGAGAGAGAGAGAGAGAGAGAGAGAGAGAGGGGGGGGGGGTAACATCAAATCCAAATGAATGTAGAAGATAGAGGAGATAGATGAGAAGAAGTCGAGAGAGAGAAATTATCGGAACATGAAGAGACGGTCAGAGAGATGCTGGAGAGGAAGGAGAAGCTTATGCGTCGAGTCTGGTAAACAGGCGCATATTAAAATGCCCTTACAATGTTCGATGGACTGCTACCTTGACGCGGTGGTGGCGGCTTCTCACATTACGAGTTGGTCCCAACTAAGTGCACTTCAGGGTCGACCAAGTCCCATGATCCCCCCAAATTTGCGGGCCCCTTGGGCCCGCCTCCCCCTTCGAGATGGTGATCCCCCTGAAATCGGGTCCCACCGGCCCGAAGCATCCTGTCAGCATTCTGAATCTGACTACTTTCCCATAAGTTTCAGACTCCCCCGGATAGGGCCTGTTAGGTCAACCCCTTCTAATGTCATCCCCTTATTATCAACAAAGTTAAAAGTAAAAAATTATGTTCGCATAATGACCTAGTTGTCGACGCGCTGTTAAACAATAATAATCCAATTCTAATAATGGTGTACAATTAAATTTTTTTAAATACCTAGTTGTTTTTAAGATAATCTGTAAACACTTTACCCGAAGTTGTCAGAAAGGATTGAATGAATTAAAACCATTTGCGAAGTGTGTGAAAAGATGTCTTAAGTTTTCTCTATCAACAGGTGCTGTCCAGTACTGAGTCTCGCTCAGTCAGTTGGTTGAGTTCATCGGGCCAGTCGGTAAGGAAGCATGAAACAGTGGCGTCGGCAGACTACTTTGCCGACATTATTTTCGCTCCTGTGAAGAATATTGGCTTGCCTAGTGAAATCCCGATGAAAGTTCTTATTGCTGAAATATCGCCGAGTAGTATACTTCAAGATGTCCTTCCAAAGCATTCCAAGAAGGTGGCATTATTGAAAACTGAGAGGAACGCCACTGCAAATCTTCTGGTGTCTCTGGGAAAGTATGTACTGTACATTTATTATTGTTCCTAATCACGGCTATTCCACAGATGAGCTCTCTGAGCTTTGCGAACCATTGTGATTGTTTCAATTAAACATTGTTCTCATGGTCATTGTTTTGAATAAAAAAGTTTGTTTTAATTAAAGAAAGCGGAAGATTTTTTTGAATACTCAAAATTTTAACCACACATTTTCATTGTTTGATAGTCAAAATTATTGGCATATAAATAATAGTGTTTTATGTGACTTTTACTCTCATGGTCATTGTTTTGAATAATAAAGTTTGTTTTAATTTAAGAAAGCGGAAGATTTTTTTGAATACTCAAAATTATAACCACACATTTTCTTTTTTGATAGACAAAATTATTGGCATATAAATAATAGTGTTTTACGTGACTTTAACTCTATCTGAATTTTGAATTGTAATAGGTATGCTTTAGAAATGTTAGGCACCAAATAAAAATATCGTATAAAAATATTCATAAGTAGGTGATGAGGCATTGTTCAGTTTTGAGGTGTACGTGAACACGAATCACGTACAGAATCACAAGCAACCACTGGCGTAACTTTTTGGGCTTGACTACTGGCGAGTTAATTGAACTTGAGATATTATGTAAACTATTAGTCCAGTAATTCTAGTGAAAAAATCAGCATGACCCACCACTAATTGTAACAGAAGCGTTTTTGGTGCCGTTCGATTCAGAAAAATTTCCTCTACAACATATCCAAAATCGACCAAAATCGCTGTACGGAAAAGGGGTTTTAATGACTTTTTAAGATAATTTCCCATGTTAATTCCATCTTGCAAAAAAAACATTTTTTCATGTAACTTCGATTTTGACGAAACTTGGCAGAATTGTTCACCATCCTAAATGAACACAAATAGCTCTCCTAGCGTATTCCTCTAAATCTCATCGTTTGGGAAATATTGGTTATTGCAAAGTCATATTTTAGTCAGTTTTCGTCGATTTGAGTGTAATTTTACGTTTTGCGAGGTCCATATTTCCCAAACGATGAGATTTTGAGGAAAACGCTAAGATAGCTATTTGTGTTCATTAAGGATGGTGAACAATTCTGCCAAGTTGCGTCAAAATCGAAGTTACATGAAAAAAAGTTTTTTTTGCAAGATGGAATTAACATGGGAAATTATCTTAAAAGGTCATTAAACCCCTTTTTCCGTACAGCGATTTTGGTCGATTTTGGATATGTTGTAGAGGATTTTTTTCTGAATCGATTCATGTATTGAAACCTTCTGTTGCAATTAGTGGTGGGTATAATCACACAATTACTGGACTATATTCATCTGAGCTAATATAACTTGAACTAAGTAAAATGGCGTATACAGTTTATTCCATTTCACAAAGGGAATGGAGTTCCGAGAAGTTCAAATCACAGATGGCATAATTAATTATACCAGTACCATTAAAATTCTGCTTTGGTGATTATCACTCATGTGTTGGAACTACCACTACATCTTTAAATCAGCCATAAAATAAATAATTAATCACATGTTGCCATAAAATCATCTATTTAATGGGCCACAACAGTCGGAATATGAAAAATTACCATCATTTCATCTTGTCATGTATATTGATAATTGATAAGCGCAATAGTGGCAACGGCATTGTAATAATAAATTATCATTATTGTCTGTATTGCATATTAGTTCACATGTGATTTGTCTTATGGTATCAACATTCTTTGAGCAGACTGCAGAAATTGTTTAGTTTATGGCTACTTTATTACTATTTCAAGTGTCACCACGGCACGTCGTATAAACAAACTGACTCCAGTTACAGAGAGTTGGCGGGAGATCTGCAGGAATGTACCTTCTGTACTAAAAATATGGAACCTTCTTGGTGTATAAAACAGTAGCGATTTGTTTTTATATTTATTTGCAGTTAAACGGTTCAATTCACAGACAATTTTAAAAGAGATAAAATGAAGAAAACACTCCTATTTATATGTAGCAGAGCTTCTTTTATTTCTATCTGTTTTAGTTCTCCTACGTTCCCAATAGACATTTTGCGTCCAGCTTATTCCTTGAGGGACTAAAATTCTTTGCATACTTTCGATTAAAATCACGTTTTTGATTTGCTGCTCTCACTATCACAACCGGATTGGTACCTTCTCATATGTCTTATAGATATTAATAGTTTGATGTGTAATTATGGTAACATTTTATTTTCTGACCGTTGCCCCCCTTTAAGGTAGTACCTTCATTATACATATACAAAAAAAAAAAAAAAAATCTTGGAATTACAAGTTCAGAAAACGTTTTCTTACATTTCAACTATATTTAAGTATAAATGAATCATAAAATGTAATTTAACTTGCAATCCCTGTCGTATAGCGAGGTTTCAATTTATTGCTTTCCGAGAATGAACAAAAACTGTAACACAGGAGGTATAGGGAAATCATTTAGTTTTTGGTTGATAACTTTTAAAATAGCACAAGTTGGTATTGTTTTCAATTTTTTTCCTAATAGAATGTCCAACTATCTATCTAGAAATCAGTTTTTTGAAAAAACGTTGAACCTCAGTAAAATTAAAAACTCAAAAATAGCATGGAAATCGTCATGATTTTAATGGCCCCCATAAGACTACATGTTAAAAATAGGAATTTATAACTACAATATCTCAAAATCTAGACACGAGAAGTTATTCATATTTCACAATATCGTGTAAATAGTGATAATTAATACCTCTGGCAAAAATAGGCTTATTTGGAAGATATGAGATATCAGTTGTGCTACCTTAAGAGCCTGGGTTAACAAAATACATTTTTAATTAATTTATTTCTGTTGTAATATGATAGTACTTTTTAAGCTAAGTTGGCAGACCTGGTTTTTTCGTTAGCTCATTTGAATTTGTTTCCCGCCTCCAACCAACCAACCAATCGCGTGATAGTATTGTGACGCTGGTGTAGATGTCAGGTGGTCCCTTTTTGAAATGGAATAAACAGTATATGCGCGAGACTGGCGTATCTTACTTATAGTTACGCAGTTCTGTGTATCCTTCCTTCCTTCCGTGCGGAACGCCATGCGCGCGCATCACGCTCAAATTTATATAATATAACCGACTTTAACATTGCCCATCACGTCTAAAAGACGTCTTCTGCTTTTTGTAAACAAATAAATTGCCTAAACTCACCTCAGACGCATACCTTATCCTTTTGTGCTTGAAACAAATTTATTTTAACACACAATAACTGTCCAAACCCTAAAGCTGGGTCCACATAGGCCGTTTTTCCGTTTAGCGTTTTCCGTTTTTTTCTCTTGACCAGTCACAAGCCCGCCGCACGCGGATTTTATCCTCGCCGCGCCGCATAAACTTCAACGAGGATTTTCAAAAAGACGCACGGCGGAAGTGACGTAAAACTTTTAATAACCAATCACGTACGACTATACGTCACATGGTCAAATAACATAGCCGATCTGACACTAGATACATTATATTAAAATTACATACCTGGAAGAATATTAGCCCATCTAAATACTCACAAACTGTCACTGACAGATATAAATAACGTTGATTGAAAATTTTTTGTTTTCCACGGCCTCCTAACATCTCGAATGTAAAGTTTAAAGAAGACGGGGATCAAGGTGCTTAGAAACGTTTTTGTAGAAGACGCAAAACGCAAAACGTTCTATTTGGACAGTCATACCAAAAACGTCGATGTTTAAATAGTAATAAACGGAAAACGCAAAACGGAAAAAACGGTCTATGTGGACCCAGCTTTATTTTACATTGAAAACGTCATCGCGGCAAGAAACTTCAAATACTATTTTTCGTATTTTCTCTTGGTCTGAATTCATAGAGGCCGTGAACCATCATCCATCAAACCAAAGCCTATAGAGTTGATATATATTTTCTTGGGAAATAATTTGCATTCGTTACTTATTTACTTATACCTTCATGCTCAAAAGAATTTCCAGATTTATCGACGCAAGTGACCAGAGTCTACTGGATTCGGTCCATAAGATTATTAGCTCACGGTCTTGTGGTGTTGATGACTGACACCCGCAAATATCTACTTGCGGACGCAACTTCTTTTGAGCATGAGGCTGTTAGAGTGGTGTGTATTGAGTCATGTAAACGACGTCAAGTTACTGCCCTAACACAAGATATTGTTATCTTAAAAGGGTAAAATAAACTTACACCAATGTATTCATACTGTAATGCTTTTGAAAAATAAAAACAAACTTAAAACTTGAAACTTGATATTGTTTTAAACATCAATGTTTTAATTTAGCATTGTATACTATATAGGTACCGTAGAGGTAGATGGGCGGAAGTCAATTTCAATGTTTCTTAAAATAAACTCAAAAACCAGTAATTCTTAGCTGACTGGATCCAATCATATTTGTAATGGTGACATGGGCCATTGTGTACGAGAACTTCAATTGTATTTGATAACAACAGTCAAATGGTAGGTACTTATAGAGAGTAGAGCTTCATTACATCAATCCAAAAGTGTGCACCGAGAAATTCAGACCAAATGGCCTTCAGCTCTTATATCTTCCTCTGAGGAACGGATATAATGAAGCCCACCATGTATTGGTATCACAATTGACGACTTATGAATACTTACTAGATATTTTACTTAATACATGGCTTACATTTGGATCTCCAAAATTTGGAGACTTATGAAATTGATTTACCAAAATAGGTTTGATTAAATTGTCTTCCTTCGTTTTTCATTTACGTGTTTTGTTGGGCATTTGGTCTGCTAACGACGTTACGTGTGTTTAAACGACGCACACACTGCTGACATATATTGCTGTCGTTTTATATTTACTCATACCTCACTGGTGCGCATTGGTCATGTTTTACATGACGGGACCCTCTAGTAAATAAATAAATACCAACTGCAATATGAAAACATTTTCCTCGAGTGGGACTCGAACCCACAACCTTCCGATATCCAGTCAGATGCTCTTCCAACTTAATATACATGCATAACAAATTCTTTCCCACTTTCAGGCTTCACTTGTCTGGAATAACCTTGAACCTAGCTTCGCTGTACCCGGAGGTTTCTCTGCCCGTGAGTCGAGGAACCCCGATGTTGTCGCCTATTGTCGGTTGGGAGCACACAAGAGACATGCATGTCATTGACCTCAGCATCACCGCCAACACAAGCAGAGACACGATCATTGAAGTTGATCTCAAGAAACCGGAGAACCGTTTCTACTCGGGACATGTTGTGGATGGAAGAAATCTGTTCCCTGCTACTGGTTATATCGTAAGATAATATGTGATGCGTTTTGAAACCAGGAACATTATCCATACGATTCATTTCTATTCCAGACATTTGCTTCCCATATTTGCGATGCTCTCGACCACAATTCGTGTACTGGGATACTGAGCATTCGGTTGGCTTGCGAAATAATGTCTCGTCTGTAAGAGATTGTGTAAAGAGCAAAGAAGGTCTAACCAAGTCCGTCAAATGAGAAGTGATGATTTCGTTATATTATATAAAACCTAAAATTGTCCCCTAAATGGTCAATAACTCTTAACAGATTTATCTGAAAGTTGAAAAAATAACGCCCCAAAATTGTTGGTCGAGACGACGAAGTAAAATTTGAATCGGTTCTCAGCCAATAACATGATCTATAGATCGTGTAGAGATCATGTATAGATCCCTTTATAGGTAGATCCAACAAAGTAGCCACTCATATGACATTAGTACTTGCGCAACATTTCTGTTTTAATCTGTGTTTCTCGTTTTGATAGAAACATGAACGAACAAGAGGATGGATTCACAAAGAAGAACTATCTCCTAATACGTACTATCATATTTCATTTAACATGGTGTTTTTGGTATTAAATCGAAAGATAATATAGCAGATGATACTTTTTGTGAATCCATCCCCAGAAGAGTACAGAAATAGGAGATAGGCCTAAATAAGAGGGGATTTCTTGCATTGCTAACGCCTATCAATTTATTGCTTGACATAAAATAAATAGGTATTGAAAATGCAAGAACTGAATTAAGTAAATGGAACCATTATCAATTACTTTATCGCTTACTCTTAGCTCCCAACATGTGGTCGAATTTTCTTGGTAACGGCAGGCGGTTATTTATACATAATTCTATTTTCTATGTTTCTCTCGGAAACGGCTCTGAACCAACCGATACTGAACACGAATTGATTACAGCTTTTAAGCCTTATTGAGGTAGCGTATAGCGAGCGTCACCAAGGTACTCTCATGGCACTTTCTCTGCGTGTTTTTTTTCCGGCACTATTCAAGTCAAATCGCACAACCAATCGATTTTACACTCTGATTTTGCATACATTAAGCGGTCTCAGATCGATTTTGAACGGGATCCTGTGATATGTTCAAATTAAAAAAAAAATCGATTGGTTCAATGCAACCAACATTGTCCCCAATCTTACAAAGTTTCAGTCAAATCCTCCATTTGGTTAAAATTTAAAACCATCTTTCATTTGGCTTTTGAAATTTAAACTAGAACCGATTTACCGATCAACTTAAAACTTGTGGCCATTGGGACCAACCTTTGGGTATTTTTGCCAATTTGAAGACTAATCTGTCGTTATTTTCAATATGTATGTCATTTGAAGGAAGTTTTCTTGAATTATTTGAAAATGTATACTAAATGTTCATCCCTGCCTTCTTGATGCTTCAGTTCCAAGGCCTGTAGAGCAACTGATACCTTGCAAACGCATATCAAATCGGATCAGTACGAAGGCTCGCTCATCAACGCGTTTCAATGAGCGTTTTCCGAGTGTATCCAAACTAAGACCAAAATGATATTGTTCATTTCAGTGGCTCGTTGCCAACGCTTTGGCTAAGATATCATCCGCAGAGCTCGTGGACCACGTGGTGTTTGAAGATGTTAGATTTCTTCGGGCAACTACTCTGCCTAAGGAAGGTTTGTTAATAACATGATTGACATTAGCTTTCAACCAACGTAAATAATGCTTAACTAGTCACAATGATGCGGAGGAAAGCAAATTTGGTGCTCTCACTCATCGGGCATTGACCAAACTTGCAAAGCGCTACCATCGAGACAGGTCAACTCAAAACTACAACGCGCGAAACATTTATGAGAGGCATAAGAAGATGTACTTACTAATTAGATACGTCCATTTTTTACTCTAGTATTAAACATGTTTGAACATGTAAGAAGTTATTGCAATTTCTAAATCAAAATGCATGTAATTGCGAGACGACCCCCTCAGTTGTTTCATTGTTTCCACTGCCGTGAGCTCTTCAAGAGAAATTTGGAAACAAAATACCTTACTGACAGCTGTCATTACACGATCGAAATATCATTTTTGCAATACAATATCTAATAAGGAATAACTATCCACTACCTCGGTTAATAACCAAATATCAATATCAACATCAATTTTAGTTCTTATTTCAATTCTTATGAAAATACGGTCTGTGTAGCAAGAAATACTTTGATTTGAAAGCTACCTCCCTCGACGCGAGCGCCAACTAGTGACTTGCCTGTCATCCGATCTTTGCATCACCCTATCCATGCCCTTCATGAGATTAAAAGTATTAGGTGTTTGACCGTTTCAATTTAATCTTTACTTATAACTTACAATTACTCGTTACTAACAAAATATGCCATATTATTCTTGTTTATTATAGGCAAGGTGGTATTCCGAATTGCAATTCAGAAAGTCTCCGGATGCTTTGAGGTTGTTGAAAGTGGAACATTGGTTGTGTCTGGTCGAGTGTACGTTCCAACTGACATCAACAAGGAGATGGTTGACCTTGAGCCACGCCAGCGACTTGGCGGCAACGATGACCTTGACATGACATCGAAAGACATTTACAAGGAACTGAGGCTTCGCGGTTATCAATACTCGGGGCTGTTCAGGAGTATCGTGTCATCAACCACAGACGGTAGGTCCGCATAAATGTAGACGCATAACGCATATGAGTTTATTATTTTTACTGCTAGGTAAACGCTCTGTGTAACGCGTTGAAAAGCGAGCAACGGTATGAGCAGCAGCACTTTTTAATGAAAATCCGTAAAAAGGGAAACAAACCCCAATCTTAGATAAGAGATTACTGATAAGTGTTACAAATCATCACAAATCAAAGAATTATCCGAATAATTTAGCGAGTGTAGCGAGCGCCAAACACGGCACTCTTATGGCACTTTCTCTGAGTTTTTTGTCTGCACTGCCCAGTTCAAACCGCACAAAAAATCGATCTGACATTTTGCACCCATACTAACGTCATCTAAGCGGTCTCTGGGATCGTTTTTGAACGGGATCCTGTGAATAATCCAGTAAATCGGGATAATCGAAAGTTGTTTTATTAATTTTGAACCAATCAGCGGATCTCAAAACAATTAAGGTCTGCAACGCCTAGAGATGGTCCAAATATGCGTGCAAAATTTCAGCTCGATCGAAGAAAAACTGGGACATCAGTAACAGAAACAAAAACAGGGTCCGTGCCTAATGAGCCAAAAGGAGTATCTCGCTTCGCTCGCTCAAATAATTTCGAATTTGTATTATACCTATTCAGGTGAACAAGGACTAATTCGCTGGTCGAACAACTGGCCGGCTTTCATGGACAACATGCTACAGCTGCAGATCCTGGCTACAGACTCGAGGGGTCTGTTTGTGCCGACTTCCATCGCCAAGTTGTCCATCAACAGGATCCTGCACGACGAACTCGTGGCGAGCAAAGAAGTCGCCGGGGAAGACATTTGTGAGTACACAAATATATACAAGGGCTGTACAGGAAGTAATGAATGTACTTTTCGGCATAACTTTGCTATTAATTGATATATATATGACTAACATGGTTTTTTCTGATGACCTCAGAGAGGGTGATGATAATTAATACCAACTGCAAATTGAAAAGATTATATATATATATATATATATATATATGTATGATATACTATATTAATATATCGTTCAAATTGCACATGGTGATGGAGTAACTCTTACCACGGTATCACTCAACATTTTCTGAGTCACATGAGATGCGATTGTCCTCCAATATTATTCGGGTAAAAACAAGTTGGGACTGTGGTACAAACTTATTCACATTCAATAAATGCCTACTCAATTCGGTTCCTCAAAGACTGTTCTTCGTTAAACCAAAAGGTAGAAATCGAATGGTGTAAGATTTTGGAACCGACCCAATCACCCTTATTCACGTTATTGCCAAACAGCAGCGCATAGGCTGATGTTAAAGAATATTATTGGAGCGTTGGGTTCAACATCGTGCAAATGCGTATCATAAAGACTTAGATAATGGTGTGTCTTACCGTTGAATACAGGAAGGGCTGCATAATTTGTTAAAATGCATTGCCCATAGAAATATAATGGTTTCGAGGTTGATCATAATTAAACTTTTATAATATTATACATTACATACATTGCAATGGACAATGGGAAACATTAGATCTCACAATCCGCAATACAATTTTGCATCTCATTGTGTTGAGTGTACAACTGAACATTTAGTCTTGAATCGTGACGAAACTCCGTAGACAATTCGTCCTCCCGGTTCAAGACTACGTTCTGCAAAACTTCATTGTTAAGAAACGGCGTTTTTAAAAGTTTCAAGAACACTTAACAAATCAGAGCCATTTTTAAATGGTATTGTTATTTTTACGTAATAATTCTCAACAGAAACATGCATTACGCACTTTTCAAAATATTGACGGGATTATTGGCAGAAGGTAATAGCTTGTTCAGTAGAACGTTATTCGCAAATTACGAAGTATTACACTAACATTGTTCACAAGTTTTATTTCTAATGAAAAATTCAGCGTGATAAATTCTAGGAGCAATACTAATACAGCACTATCTGCAAATAACGTTGTATTGAATTTTGACGCCAGGTTGACATTGATCATAAGTAGTGTAATACTACGTTATATGTAAAACGCATAGACGTATTTAAAGATAACATAGTTTATTTTATTTAACGTATGGTATGATATCACATTTTTCATTATAATAATATATTGTATTAGTTGTATTGCACGTATATAAATAAGAAAAATACCTATTGGCAATAAGTAATAACTACTACGTTATGTGGTATTGGATGACCAATTATGAAACATGAGAATTTGGATCATTGAACAAAATATGACAGGTCATAGCAAAGTCATGTAATGTAAAATGAGATTTTTTAAAGATTGTGTGCTTGGGGAACGATTTTTCATATTTTAGATAATGTATTGCCAATTATGTTTTACTTCTATTTAGAATAGAAATGTAATTCTAAAGTATTCACATGGTATTAATTTTTTATACAGTGTTTGAAGTGTTCGCTAATCGTGACGCCAAAGTGCTTCGAGGTGGAGGAGTTGAGATTCGTGGTCTGCAAGCCTCTGCCATCAGTCTTAGGAAGGCAATGGGCGAACCAGTCCTGGAGTCCTACCAGCTAATACCATACAGTACGTTACAATATAATTTGATATAGGTAAGTCTGCATGCATCTGTCAAAGAAAGAAGTCTTAAGGAAGCAATGGAAAATTTAAGGAAAGTAATAATTATCAATTGAGATTTCAATTATAAATAAATTAAGTAATTACACGTGTTTCCTATTGTTCTCACTACACTTTATTTGTATCATGAATGCCCGGGTGGAATATTGTTGATGCGATGAACTTCACAATGATTGACTCCAACAGAGAACGTCTCGACATCAACTGCCATGAATGTTGCGACTGCGTTGCGCGTGTGCGTCCATGTGGCTCTGGAGAACCAGGCCTGCTTGAAACTCAAGGCCGTGGAGCTGGTCGACGATCAGACATGCGCTGACAAGGAACTGCTGTCTGCGCAACTCCTCAAGATACTGGAAGATCTTCCTCTGATGCAGGTACAGAGTAGGGTAAAGAGTGAAGGACTTATGTCAGTATAGTACATGTTTTTTTTGAGCGAGCGAAGAGAGCGTCTCCTTTTGTCTCATTTGGCACGGGTATCTATTTTTTGTGTTTTTCTGTTACTGAGGATAAACAGGTCAGAGTTTTTCTTCGATCGAGCTGACATTTTGCACACGTGTTCGGACATTCTCTGGGCGTTGCAGACCCTTATTTTTTTGAAATCCATTAATTGGTTAAAATTTAAATAAACATCTCCTGATAGGTTGAAAAATGAAAATAGTCTTCGATAAATCTGATCAAACTCATATTTTGGCTATACAGTTTATATTTTTTTTTCGATTGAGCTGAAATTTTGCACACATGTAGAGACCACCTTTTCTGTTTGCAGACCCTAATTTGTTTGAAATCCATTTATTGGTTAAAATTTAAATAAACATCTCCTGATGGGTTGTAAAATGAAAATGGTCTTCTATAAATGTGATCAAACTCATATTTTGCATGGTCATTAAGACCAACATTGTCTCTTATTTTACAATATTTCATCCTAATGAAAAATGAATTTTTCATCCTAGTTTTAAGAACTTATGAATTTATTGAAATTTTTAATCGTTGTCAGTAATGAAGTATCGAAATGAATGTTTTCCAGTTCCAATTAAATTGAATCTGATTTGCTTTATTGTTTTATGCGTTTTGTACACATTTCCTGTTGGTGAATTTGCACGTTCCCATGCTCGCTCACCAACGCGTTATTCTGAGCGTTTTCCTAGTTATTCAAAATGCATTTAATGGCTATCGTCTTCTACTTCCAGCCGGATGTGACTGTACTTTCTCCACCAAATCATCTTCTAACGAGTGACCTTGGTTCGGAGATCACCGTGAAGAGCTCGCCATTGTCCTCGGAAACAGACTGTATGCTCGTGTTGGGCACGAACTTGCTCGGGCGTCCTCGGCTCCTGCAGACTGCTCTAGACTGTGTCGGACTCAAGGGCTTCGTGATATCACGTGAGACGGTAGAGGCTGTTGCCAATGGCAACGCCGGTCTCCAAGTCCTCAACGAGTACAGCATTGGTGACGAGAGAATAGTACTGCTGAGAAAGGTCGGTACTTAAATACTTCTTAAATACTTTTACTTCTAAATGAGAATTTGCTGTAATTCATTTCAAAGATACTTAAAATACTTGAGATACTTAAAAGATACTTGAAAGGGAGACTTAAAATCGTCCAGGGGCCAGATTCCCAAAAAGTATTATCTGCTAATACGTACTATATTTTCTATTATTTATCATTAAACCTTTGATTTAACATTGTGTTTTTGGTTTTATTAAATCAAAAGATAATACGCATAAGCTGATAATACTTTTAGTGAATCCAGCCCCAGTAATATTGCGCTTAAATTGCCCCACAAACCGCAAGAGGATTTAAGATAATAATTTTTAGAATGAGACTGCCGTTTGAAAATTTAGGGTTTCCTGCCAAAGAAGAAAGAAAATGTGTATAACGTGAGAACTTTACAATAAATCTGGCAACATTGCACTACAAATATGAATTATTTTTGGAAGTTTATTTGGAACTTCAATTAAGAACATATAATTGGATTATAGGGTAATATAAAATGGTTTTATGCTGTTGTTTGAAGCATTATTTCATCAGAAATTTGTATGAATTACACCGAATTCTAAGCACCATGGCTGGAGTACTGACTGCACTTTTAAGAAGTCATTCTTGCATGTATTTAATACCAACCTTACTGTGTAGGTGATTGAAAAAATTACTCCGCTGGTTCTTGAAGTTAAGGGCGATGATTATGAATGGATCTCTCAGCTTCAAACAGCTCTGACCATTCTGAAGGAGGAAGATCGCGTCCTTTTGGTTGCTCAAAATGATCCGTTGAATGGGATTATGGGTCTCTTCAATTGCTTAAGAAGAGAACCGGGTGGAGTTAGCCTGAGGTAATAATACATTTCTTCAGTTTATTTATTTTTTCACACTTCTCCAAAATATCCTCTTGTGATGGATTTACAGATTGAAAGCACAAAATAATAGTTTAAAATATAAAACTGTTATCCATTTTCCCCCCTTTTTCCCCTTTTTTCCAGACTCAACAAGCCGTGTTTCTTCAATAATATCGTCCCACTTTATATTATTTCGTTTACTTAATTGTTCATTTTGCAGATGCTACTTCATTCTGGACTCCGACGCTCCTGCGTTTGACCTTGAGCTGCCGCTCTACAAGAAGCAGCTGGCTAAGGACCTGGCTGTGAACGTGTACAAGGACGGCAGCTGGGGCAGCTATCGTCACCTCCTGCTCCCAGACATATCTCTGATAACAGCGCAACACGCTTATTCCAACAACATGATTCGAGGCGACCTCAGCAGTATCAGCTGGATTGAAGGGACCATCGACCCAAAGAAGTAAGCACTGAGTATTGATTTAATGTTTTGATACAGTGATTGCAGCTACAACACCAATATCAAAATTCTCCAAATAATGTTACACCATCTACATACTCGTATGTCTGCCTTCATATTGTTGCGTTATTATGATGCTGACGAGAATCGAAGTCTGATCAAGTTCAAATTATTCCAAGAAGTTCGCTGCTTTCAGTCCTTGTCTTGGTCCTCAACAACAGCTGGTTTACATACTAATCCCAAGATGTTCGCTGCTTTCAGTCCTTGTCTTGGTCCTCAACAACAGCTGGTTCACATACTAATCCCAAGATGTTCGCTGCTTTCTGTCCTTGTCTTGGTCCTCAACAACAGCTGGTTCACATACTAATCCCAAGATGTTCGCTGCTTTCAGTCCTTGTCTTGGTCCGCAACAACAGCTGGTTCACATACTAATCCCAAGATGTTTGCTGCTTTCAGTCCTTGTCTTGGTCCTCAACAACAGCTGGTTCACATACTAATCCCAAGATGTTTGCTGCTTTCAGTCCTTGTCTTGGTCCTCAACAACAGCTGGTTCACATACTAATCCCAAGATGTTCGCTGCTTTCAGTCCTTGTCTTGGTCCTCAACAACAGCTGGTTCACATACTAATCCCAAGATGTTCGCTGCTTTCAGTCCTTGTCTTGGTCCTCAACAACAGCTGGTTCACATACTAATCCCAAGATGTTCGCTGCTTTCAGTCCTTGTCTTGGTTCTCAACAACAGCTGGTTTACATACTAATCCCAAGATGTTCGCTGCTTTCAGCCCTTGTCTTGGTCCTCAACAACAGCTGGTTTACATACTAATCCCAAGATGTTCGCTGCTTTCAGTCCTTGTCTTGGTCCTCAACAACAGCTGGTTCATATACTAATCCCAAGATGTTTGCTGCTTTCAGTGCTTGTCTTGGTCCTCAACAACAGCTGGTTTACATACTAATCCCAAGATGTTCGCTGCTTTCAGTCCTTGTCTTGGTCCTCAACAACAGCTGGTTCACATACTAATCCCAAGATGTTTGCTGCTTTCAGTGCTTGTCTTGGTCCTCAACAACAGCTGGTTTACATACTAATCCCAAGATGTTCGCTGCTTTCAGTCCTTGTCTTGGTCCTCAACAACAGCTGGTTCACATACTAATCCCAAGATGTTCGCTGCTTTCAGTCCTTGTCTTGGTCCTCAACAACAGCTGGTTCACATACTAATCCCAAGATGTTCGCTGCCTTCAGTCCTTGTCTTGGTCCTCAACAACAGCTGGTTCACATACTAATCCCAAGATGTTCGCTGCTTTCAGTCATTGTCTTGGTCCTCAACAACAGCTGGTTCACATACTAATCCCAAGATGTTCGCTGCTCTCAGTCCTTGTCTTGGTCCTCAACAACAGCTGGTTCACATACTAATCCCAAGATGTTCGCTGCTTTCAGTCCTTGTCTTGGTCCTCAACAACAGCTGGTTCACATACTAATCCCAAGATGTTCGCTGCTTTCAGTCCTTGTCTTGGTCCTCAACAACAGCTGGTTCACATACTAATCCCAAGATGTTCGCTGCTTTCAGTCCTTGTCTTGGTCCTCAACAACAGCTGGTTCACATACTAATCCCAAGATGTTCGCTGCTTTCAGTCCTTGTCTTGGTCCTCAACAACAGCTGGTTCACATACTAATCCTAAGATGTTCGCTGCTTTCAGTCCTTGTCTTGGTCCTCAACAACAGCTGGTTCACATACTAATCCCAAGATGTTCGCTGCCTTCAGTCCTTGTCTTGGTCCTCAACAACAGCTGGTTCACATACTAATCCCAAGATGTTCGCTGCTTTCAGTCCTTGTCTTGGTTCTCAACAACAGCTGGTTTACATACTAATCCCAAGATGTTCGCTGCTTTCAGTCCTTGTCTTGGTCCTCAACAACAGCTGGTTCACATACTAATCCCAAGATGTTTTCTGCTTTCAGTGCTTGTCTTGGTCCTCAACAACAGCTGGTTTACATACTAATCCCAAGATGTTCGCTGCTTTCAGCCCTTGTCTTGGTCCTCAACAACAGCTGGATCACATACTAATCCCAAGATGTTCGCTGCTTTCAGTCCTTGTCTTGGTCCTCAACAACAGCTGGTTCACATACTAATCCCAAGATGTTTGCTGCTTTCAGTCCTTGTCTTGGTCCTCAACAACAGCTGGTTCACATACTAATCCCAAGATGTTCGCTGCTTTCAGTCCTTGTCTTGGTCCTCAACAACAGCTGGTTCACATACTAATCCCAAGATGTTCGCTGCTTTCAGTCCTTGTCTTGGTCCTCAACAACAGCTGGTTCACATACTAATCCCAACATGTTCGCTGCTTTCAGTCCTTGTCTTGGTCCTCAACAACAGCTGGTTCACATACTAATCCCAAGATGTTCGCTGCTCTCAGTCCCTGTCTTGGTCCTCAACAACAGCTGGTTCACATACTAATCCCAAGATGTTCGCTGCTTTCAGTCCTTGTCTTGGTCCTCAACAACAGCTGGTTCACATACTAATCCCAAGATGTTCGCTGCTTTCAGTCCTTGTCTTGGTCCTCAACAACAGCTGGTTCACATACTAATCCCAAGATGTTTGCTGCTTTCAGTCCTTGTCTTGGTCCTCAACAACAGCTGGTTCACATTCTAATCCCAAGATGTTCGCTGCTTTCAGTCCTTGTCTTGGTCCTCAACAACAGCTGGTTCACATACTAATCCCAAGATGTTCGCTGCTTTCAGTCCTTGTCTTGGTCCTCAACAACAGCTGGTTCACATACTTATCCCAAGATGTTCGCTGCTTTCAGTCCTTGTCTTGGTCCTCAACAACAGCTGGTTCACATACTAATCCCAAGATGTTCGCTGCTTTCAGTCCTTGTCTTGGTCCTCAACAACAGCTGGTTCACATACTAATCCTAAGATGTTCGCTGCTTTCAGTCCTTGTCTTGGTCCTCAACAACAGCTGGTTCACATACTTATCCCAAGATGTTCGCTGCTTTCAGTCCTTGTCTTGGTCCTCAACAACAGCTTGTTCACATACTAATCCCAAGATGTTCGCTGCTCTCAGTCCTTGTCTTGGTCCTCAACAACAGCTGGTTCACATACTAATCCCAAGATGTTCGCTGCTTTCAGTCCTTGTCTTGGTCCTCAACAACAGCTGGTTCACATACTAATCCCAAGATGTTCGCTGCTTTCAGTCCTTGTCTTGGTCCTCAACAACAGCTGGTTCACATACTAATCCCAAGATGTTCGCTGCTTTCAGTCCTTGTCTTGGTCCTCAACAACAGCTGGTTCACATACTAATCCCAAGATGTTCGCTGCTTTCAGTCCTTGTCTTGGTCCTCAACAACAGCTGGTTCACATACTAATCCCAAGAAGTTCGCTGCTTTCAGTCCTTGTCTTGGTCCTCAACAACAGCTGGTTCACATACTAATCCCAAGATGTTCGCTGCTTTCAGTCCTTGTCTTGGTCCTCAACAACAGCTGGTTCACATACTAATCCCAAGATGTTCGCTGCTTTCAGTCCTTGTCTTTGTCCTCAACAACAGCTGGTTCACATACTAATCCCAAGATGTTCGCTGCTTTCAGTCCTTGTCTTGGTCCTCAACAACAGCTGGTTCACATACTAATCACAAGATGTTCGCTGCTTTCAGTCCTTGTCTTGGTCCTCAACAACAGCTGGTTCACATACTAATCCCAAGATGTTCGCTGCTTTCAGTCCTTGTCTTGGTCCTCAACAACAGCTGGTTCACATACTAATCCCAAGATGTTCGCTGCTTTCAGTCCTTGTCTTTGTCCTCAACAACAGCTGGTTCACATACTAATCCCAAGATGTTCGCTGCTTTCAGTCCTTGTCTTGGTCCTCAACAACAGCTGGTTCACATACTAATCCCAAGATGTTCGCTGCTTTCAGTCCTTGTCTTGGTCCTCAACAACAGCTGGTTCACATACTAATCCCAAGATGTTCGCTGCTTTTAGTCCTTGTCTTGGTCCTCAACAACAGCTGGTTCACATACTAATCCCAAGATGTTCGCTGCTCTCAGTCCTTGTCTTGGTCCGCAACAACAGCTGGTTCACATACTAATCCCAAGATGTTCGCTGCTTTCTGTCCTTGTCTTGGTCCTCAACAACAGCTGGTTCACATACTAATCCCAAGATGTTCGCTGCTTTCAGTCCTTGTCTTGGTCCTCAACAACAGCTGGTTCACATACTAATCCCAAGATGTTCGCTGCTTTCAGTCCTTGTCTTGGTCCTCAACAACAGCTGGTTCACATACTAATCCCAAGATGTTCGCTGCTTTCAGTCCTTGTCTTGGTCCTCAACAACAGCTGGTTCACATACTAATCCTAAGATGTTCGCTGCTTTCAGTCCTTGTCTTGGTCCTCAACAACAGCTGGTTCACATACTAATCCCAAGATGTTCGCTGCTTTCAGTCCTTGTCTTGGTTCTCAACAACAGCTGGTTCACATCTACAACGCCTCCTTGAACTTCCGTGACGTCATGCTTGCCACTGGCAAACTGGCAACAGAAGTGGCGGATAGCAACAGGTTAACCCAGGTGAGACATTTACCGAAAGGCTTGAAAAACGTCTAATGGGCAAGACACCGCTGTGATGATGTTAAAGTTTCAAATCCATACTTTTGTAGGAAAAAGGTTATAGCTGTTCGAATTTGGTTGTCGAAAAATCGATTGTACGAAGATCAAAGAGCGCGAATTCAGAAATAGTCCAATGGCATGGACGCCCTTATTATCAATACTACTGATTATATCAGACTGAAAATTTTAAATGTGATTTAAAACATACGATGTTCTATTGTAGGTATATCAATTTCAATACATTTGAATAAGTGGAACTTAAGTTATGGTAACTTGAAGGAAGCTTAAAAACAGAAAATCCGAAGATAATTTTCACTTCTAAAATTAACATTTGAAATTAAACTTGAGAAATTATCTCTAGTGTATTTTGCTTTTTAACCGCAAATTCTAGATAACATGACTTCATTACATTGATGCAATTTAATTGAAATTTTTACATAATCGATAGTAATATATTTTGAATAACATATGAAATTTTCAGCTTGACATTGTCACCAGTTTTGAGTCAACCGCGTCCCGGCCATTAGACATTTTCTGGATGCTTGAAATTTGATTTCCGTATATAATCGATTTTTCGACAACGAAATTCGAACAGCTGATACTTTTTTTCCTATAAAAGTTAGGGTTTTAAAACTTTCTCATTAGACCTTTGTATGTTCTGTATAATTGGTATAATCTTAAGCCCGATATGTGAATTAGTTTCGTTCACCCGATTGACGTGTTTTTGGGCCACCCTGTATATTTAAGGGGTTCCAGGGTTGCGTGATAGGAGTGAGATTTTGTTAAACCTCATATCAAAGATTAATTAATCTTTGGTTAGAGATTATTATTTAAATTCTTTTCCTTTTCTTTTTCTTATTTTTTTCTTCATTATTTTTTTTTTGCACGTACTTATGTTTCCATTAATAGAACCTTATTGAGCGAGAGTAGCGAGCGTCTCCATTCGGCTCTTTTGGACACTTTCTCTGTTTGTTCGTTTGTTTTTTTGTTTTTTTTCCCGACGCTGTAGGTCACATTTTTTCTTTGATCGAGCTGAAATTTTGCACATATGCTAACATCATTCTAATTTAACCTGGGATTGATTTTGAGCACTGCCCAATGCTTGGTTCAAAAATTAACATTAACAACTTATCTTCTGATAGGTCGAAAATTAAAATGGTCAGATCAAGTTCAAATTTTGCATGGCCATTAAGATTATCATTTTCAATTATTTTATAAATTTTCAGCCCAACCAGTAGAGAACTTAAGCACTTACTGACACTTTTAAAGTTTTCAATCTGTCAGAAATGACATTTCAAAAACGTAATTCCACGGCATTCTGGGTTGCTCTATATGTAGCAAAGCAAAGTATATAGATGGCTATTCTCAATATCAATGAAATAATTCTTTGAGTGGATGTAGGTATTCATATACATAGGTATAGGTACCTATCTAAAATAATTATTTATTTTGGGATATATATCGTGTTTCACAGTTATAAAAACAACGTTTCGACTAGATAGCATCATATTTTACACATTTCCAGCCCAATCGGTCAACCTTTTTCTATTTTAAGTGTTTTGAATATCTGTCCAAAGAGATTGTTGGAAAAGTATCAGTACACTAATCTGTTAATTCAGATTGTTTATGGAAGGTTGCAACGAAAATTGGTTATAATGTAGTTAGTTATCTTTGATTGAATGGATCGTGCTCGATTGGCGATGTCGCGCGTTTCGGTGCTCGCTCATCAACGCGTTACACGGAGCGTTTTCCTAGTTAGGTACATACAACTAGGAAAAAATGTATGCCCCTTACCACAGGAAGACATGAAATCGTTCCGGAATATTGGCCCTTAAGGTGATACTAGCGCTCGGCCGTTTTAGAAAATTAAGAGAGAAAAATTGTTTCATAAGTAAGTGTAACTTTTATAGGATGTTCACATGATCAGTCTTATTGAATATTAGTAGCACTTTTCATTTTTGCTTATAGCACCGCTAATTAGGCGCCGTTTATTCAAAAACCGCGCACAACTATGAAATTTGCGATTCGATTGAAGACCAAACCCGTAAACCATGTAAGGTTCCAATCAACCCACGGGATGGGAAGAGAAGTAATGAGACACGTTATTACGTATAATAAGATTTATTGAATAAGGCGGCCGCCGAAGCTAAGCCAACCGCTCGAGACTGGTGTCCGAAGATCACTGACTACATCTTCTACCTGTCTTACCAAACCTGTGCATACCAAAGGGGTAGGAGGGTCACAACACTTCCCCTCGCTCGCTAGGACAGGTGCGGTCGACACAATGACGTTGACCGGACATCGGAACAATACATAAGATAAGATGCAGAAGACATGGAAGCGAATGTGTACTAACTAAGTTGCAGATGATATAATGATTCGTTACAACCAATTGATCTCAAATTGTAATCATGATTAGATGAAAGACAAACTTCAGGTTATCCCTTGGCACATTTTTTAAATTTAATTTTATACGGCGCCCAGGGAGACAAGAAAATAGCTAATTTTTCACCAAAAATCCACTAATTATTACTAATTAACGAAACTAAACATTTAAAATATACCAAGGGATATCCCTAAATTGTCTTTTCCTAATCAAGATTAAAATTTCAATTAATTTGGTATACTCATTTCGTCTCCAATCGTATCGCAAAAAGTGTCTACAAAAAGCATCAAAATCGCTCGCGCTAGCAGAACCTTAAATTGCTCCTAAAACCGCAAGTGGAATGGCATATTATTGAAAATCGTGTTGATTAAAAACGAAAACATTTTAACATACAACTGATTGAGCGAGCGTCTCCATTCTGCACTTTTGGACACTTTATCTGTTTTTTTGGGGTTGTTTGGCCCGACGCCACAGGCCACAATTTTTTCCGATCGAGCTGTAATTTTGCACACATACTAATATCATTCTAACTTAATAGTGTATAGTTTTTGGGAGCTGACCTCTGATTGGTTCAAAAATGAAAATATATCACGATTGGTCAAAAATCAAAATGCTCCGATTAAGTTCAAATTTTGCATGGACATTAAGACTTTCATTTTAGATTATTTTACAAGTTTTCAGCCCATTCATAAGATAACTTATGCCATTATTGACATTTTTCAATGTTTGAAACTGTCAGAATTGATGGTATAAGGAAATCTCACTGCTTTCTGGATTGTTTTATGTACCAAAGAGTTATAGATGACTAATCTCAGTTTCAATGATAAACATTCTTGTTAATTGTGTGGATTATATTGCAATTCATAAGGGATGTATTATGTATGTAAACCTACATAGTTTTTTTTAATATGGATCGGGAAATTGTTAGCAATTCAAGAGATCTGACCGAAGAGAAACTTAATTGTTTTGATAAGCTGGGTATGCCAAGATCATTTACTTATGACAACAACAACAAGATTCATCCAACAGCGATTCGAGATCATCTGCGCTCAATTGAATACGACAAATGGTGTGAGCTTCCACAAAAGGGTCGTGGAGCGATGATCCTTAATAAGGAATATACACCAGCAAACACATGGATCTCCAAGATGAACGGCCTGTCGAGCTCTGAATGGCGAGATGCCGTAAAGATGGCTGCCAATGTTGCTCCGGTGCGAGTTCTCCATGGAAGAAGCCAGAACGGAATCCGATGTCGCCGTTGCGGCATCGAGATCGAAACCCTCCCTCACGTTCTTGGCTTCTGCAAACATGGAGAACTCCTCCGGAACACACGCCACCACTCCATCCGATCGGCTATCGCCGGCGAGCTAAAGAAGAAAGGATGGGAAGTCGCCGAAGAGGTGCATGGTGTAGCTGTCGACGAGAGAAATCGGCGCATCGACATCATTGCCATTGATCCAGTCTCTCGTCGCGGCTACATCATGGATCCGACCATCCGCTTCGAGACGCACGCCGGCCAGAGCGAAGACGAAGACACAGAGAAGAAAGAGATCTACAATCCCACCATCCCGTACTTCCTGGAGAAGTACGGCGCCACGTCGTTAGAGGTGATTGGAGCAAGAGGAAACTCACTAGTTTTTTTAAGGATTTTTGCAAGGCATTTAAATTTAGTAAATCATTTGTATCACACATTAGCATTTTATCATTGAAGGGCGCCATTTCCATTTTACGTTTTCATCTTTATAATCAATATTAGTTGAGCGAGCGTAGCGAGCGTCACCACGGTACTCTTATGACACTTTCTCTGTGTGTTTTTTTGTTGTTTTTTTTGCCTGCACTGCCCAGGTCAAACCGCACAACCAATCGATCTGAAATTTTGTACACATACTAACGTAATCTATGCGATCCCTGGGATCTTTTCTGAACGAGATCCTGTGATTGGTTCAAATTTTATAAAAATTATTTTTCGATTGGTTGGTTCGATCAATTTGAAATTTAGCAAAGTCATTGCAACCAACATTGTACCCAATCAAAAAAAATTTCAGCCAAATCCTCCAATTGGTTCAAATTTGAAACCATTTTTCCTGTGATTTTTTTAAATTTAAACTGGAACCGATTGACCGACCAACTAAAAACTTCGCATGGTCATTGGTACCAACATTTAAGGTATTTTTGCCAATTTTCACTCTAATCTGTCGTTATTTTCAAAAGTTTTTGTCATTTTAGGGACATTTTGCGTGTTGGCTGTCAAATTCACGGCGACTTCGAATCTCCAGTTCAAGGCAAGGTAGTTAGAGCAGAAAGTTTTAAACGATATGAAACTAATAATGACCGTTCAACAGATTGATCTGATATTGTGTACACACACTACATATCATATCATATGGGTGGTCCCAGGTATATTTTTTGAACGAGATCCTGTGATTTTTGAAAATTAACAAGGAACCGTTCAATCATAAAGGTTTAATCGATCAATAAAACTTAGCAAGGATTGGCAACTTAAAACTTAGCAAGGATTGGCACCAATATTTTTCATTTGTATACTTAATTTAAAACTACCTATAGCCACACCACCATTTGACCTATCAAATGGTATTCGATTAATCTGATCAATCAAACTCATATTTTGCATGGTCGTTCAGACTAACATTGTCTCTTATTTTACTAATTTTCAGCCCTACCAGTCAAGAACATAGATGCACTTATTGACAGTTTTAATAACTGTCAGAAATGACATTTCAAAACAGAAATTCCACTGCATTCTGGGTTGCTCTATGTAGCAAAGCAAAGTTTATAGATGGCTATTCTCAATATCAAGTAAGACAGATTCTTTTCTTAGTTGATCATATTGCAATACATAATGTAGTCAAAATGTAATGTAGGTATTTCATATACATAGGTATAGGTATACCTTATCTAAAATAATTTATTTTACGATATGGATTGTGTTTCACAGTTATGAAAACGACGTTTTGACTAGATAACATCATATTTTACACATTTCCAGCCCAATCGGTCAAGAATTTACAGACTTATTGCTGTTTTAAGTGTTTGAATATCTGTCCAAAGAGATTGATGGAAAAATATCAGTACAATAATCTGTTATTTAATTGATCCAGAGTGTTTATGAAAAGTTGCAAGGAAAATTGGTAATAAATAATGTATAGTTAGTTATCTTTGATTGAATGGATCGTGCTATGATTGGCGATGTCGTGCGTGTCGGTGCTCGCTCATCAACGCGTTACACCGAGCGTTTTCCTAGTTATAATATTAGCCATTAGTTATGTATTATTCTCAATTTCAATGTATTAATTATTTTACTATACTGTGTCCTAGTGGCAGTCATGTCTTATGACAGTGTTTTGTTTAATAAATATAAGTTTTCTCTAGAAGCAATGTTTCGACTATAGATAGCACATGTAACGTCTCATATTTTACACATTTCCAGCCTAATCGGTCAAGAATTTACATACTTATTGCTATTTTAAGTATTTTGAATATCTGTTCACAGAGATTGATGGAGAAATATCAAATTCATAGTACATTGATCTGTTATTCAATTTTTCCAGAACGTTTATGGAAAGTTGCGATGAAAATCAGTAAGTTATCTTTGATTGAATGGATAGTGCTACTGGCGATGTTGCGCGTTTCGGTGCCTGCTCATCAACGCGTTGCACAGAGCGTTTTCCTAGTATTCTTTAATATATGGTCATCGGCCATATAAGAAGGACGAGTGTACAGCCAACGCATAAAGTCCTGTTAATTCTTCACCCTTACAGAATATCATGATACCACCACTCGTACAGAGGAGCTCGTAAAGTTGCCTATAGCAAACCCATAGTTATTTGTCAACAGAGGGATGACTTAATTACTGGGTTGTGTTCACTGTTCCTCAACCCCAGATAGATCACAAAGATAAGGAAGTCAATGTTATGTCGATCGAACTAACATAACTTAACAACAACCAACTTTCTTTTATCGGAACTAATAATTTACTTTCAGTTAAAACAAATATAGTTGGTTGGTGCATTTGGATTTCATTGGTATTGATTATATCACGATTGATATAATACATTTTGGAAAATATAAACTATTTAATTTAAATACTCCAAAATTATTAAATTATTATGTATTTTTTATTATTTAATCCAAAAATTATTTTATATTAAAATGAAGTTAAGATAGTCTATTTGTATGTAATTTGTATTTAATAAATCTTCCCAATGGAATAAATCGGTTAATTGAATGAATCCTGGTGTCAAGGCTGGCAACATAATTTGATCTAATATCAATCAGTGTGTGAATCATTGATCAGAAAATATTTGATTGTTATTGTAAACACTCAAACAGCTCCTATAACCATCAAACCTTATTCATTCATTTGTAACAGAAACCGGAAAGTAACTGAGTATCACAGTCACACAACGTCACTAGTCACTACACAAAAATTTCATTATGGCTGTAAAATTGTCTTATACCTCTAAAAATCTATAAGAAAAAGCATTTTAAATGCTCTCGGATTGATATCAAAATCCTGAGATCTGTCGAATAAACGAAAATCTTTATACTTGTGTCTAATTAGCATTTGTTCAATGATGGTCTTCTAAGATTTAAACAATATGTTACAGGTGATAAGAATTAAGTAGTTTGGGAAATCACACAGCTCATAGGAAATAACAGAATTGATATTTTTGTGATTGAATTGCATCGAGTAGATATTTGTGTGGATGGACGTTGTTGACAGACAAAAACCAGTTTTTCAAGTCATCCCTCTGTTGTCAAATAACTATGGGTTAGCTGTAGGCAACTTATCGAGCTTCGCTGTACGAGTGGTGGTATCATGATATTCTGTAAGGGTGAAGAATTAACAGGACTTTATGCGTTGGCTGTACAATGTGAGAAATTTACTATAAATCTGTCAACGTAAATAAGAATTACTTTGGTATAAAATAAGTGGAACTTAAATTTAGAGCATTGAATCATGCGGTAAGGTATATGGTTTATGCTTTATGTAAATGGTTTTATTCTGTTGTATGAGGTCTTGTTCCATTAGTAATACCTGAGTTGTGTGAATATTACTTTCCTTCAAAAGCAACAAACATTGTTCCAGGATTGCGTCATTGGATTCGAGTATTCCGGGAGACTTGCAGATGGAACTCGCGTCATGGGAATGAATCCTCGGCAAACAACATCCAACATGGTCGTTGCAAGAACTGGATTAATGTGGGAAGTTCCAGATCATTGGTCGCTTGAAGATGCTGCAACTATACCCGTCGTTTATGGAACAGTGAGTGTTCCAAGATGTGAATAGCGAAGTAAAAACATGAGTCTGTTTTGAAATATCAAGGGACGGATTTACAAAGGCAACGCTAACTTAAAACAGGATTACATTGCCACTGCAAAAAAAAACATTTTGAAATAAGTACTTAGTATCCTGTTAAACAACAACATTGACTTGACAGAACATTGAAAAACCGTCACTAAGGGTGAAATTAGGATTGCGATTAGGAACATACTCGTAGACACTTTGTTGAGCGAATGAAGCAAGTGACTCCTTTTGACTCATTTGACACGGTCTGCTTTTTTTTGCTACCTGGAACAATAGAAGTTTCACCGTTTCATCGATCAATCTGAAATTTTGCACATATGTTTATTATTTATTTATATTAATTTATTATTTTCTATATTCTCAACGGAGCCGAGGCCCCACAAGTGAGAATGTAATAGAGAAGGAAGGAGAGGAAACCCGGTACCGGCATGTAGCCTACTCCTGACGAAAGATACCAAGGAGGCCAACGGCTTAACGTCCCATCCGAAGGACGGTGTAACATTCACAGGACGGGCCGCTACAACCCGCGCCGTCGAGAGACTGATAACAGGTGGATGGAGGTCGTCACAACCGCTGACCACGCTCAATGTTGCTTAACCTCGGTGATCTGACGAAAACCGAGGTATCCAACGCACCAGCCGTTGAGTGTAACCACCTTTTCTGTTTGCAGACATTAATTTTTTTGTAACCCCGTCATTGGTTAAAATTTAAATGTATATCTCCTGATAGGTTGAAAACGAAAATAGTCTTCGATAAATCTGATGACCGAACTTTTATTTTGCATGGTCATTAAGACCAACATTGTTAATTATTTTAAAAATTTGCAGCCCAATCAGTCAAGAATGTATGCACGCATTGACAGTTTTAATAGCTGTCAGAAATGAAGTATCGAAGTGAATAATTTTCCGCTGCAACTGAATATGATTTGGTGTATGGATTCGTAAGCTTTAATAGAAAACAGATACTTAAATATTGATTGAGTGAATCATATTTCAATTCAATATGGATTATTTCCGTGCATTTGGTACGGAATTCCGTTTGTAGAATTTACACATACCCGTGCTCACTCATCAAAGCATTTCCTTGAGCGCTTTCCTAGTAAAATTCAGATAATACAAACGAATGACGGCGATCCCGTGGAGTAAAACAAGAATGACAGGTGTCGCTAGAATTAAGCAAGGCCCTTAAGGAACCTTCTTGTACGTGAAGTGTACATTCTCTGACGTAAATAACCTATAAATGTGACGAATGACACTTGCAGGTGATCGCTGCTCTGAACTTGACTGGACGCATGACTCGGGGCGACTCTGTGCTGATCCACGCTGGCTCTGGTGGGGTTGGTCAAGCCGCCATCAACATCGCCTTGCACGCGGGCTGCACAGTGTTCACCACTGTAGGTACTCAGGAGAAGCGCGACTTCATCAAACAGCAGTTCCCGCAGGTGAGTTCCTACCTTGTCAGCAGACACATCCACATGTACTTGCCATCAACATCGCCTTGCACGCGGGCTGCACAGTGTTAACCACTGTAGGCACTTAGGAGAAGCGCGACTTCATCAAACAGCAGTTCCCGCAGGTGAGTTCCTACCTTGTCAGCAGACACATCCACATGTACTTGCCATCAACATCGCCTTGCACGCGGGCTGCACAGTGTTCACCACTGTAGGCACTCAGGAGAAGCGCGACTTCATCAAACAGCAGTTCCCGCAGGTGAGTTCCTACCTTGTCAGCAGACACATTCACATGTACTTGCCATCAACATCGCCTTGCACGCGGGCTGCACTGTGTTCACCACTGTAGGCACTCAAGAGAAGCGCGACTTCATCAAACAGCAGTTCCCGCAGGTGAGTTCCTACCTTGTCAGCAGACACATTCACATGTACTTGCCATCAACATCGCCTTGCACGCGGGCTGCACAGTGTTCACCACTGTAGGCACTCAGGAGAAGCGCGACTTCATCAAACAGCAGTTCCCGCAGGTGAGTTCCTACCTTGTCAGCAGACACATTCACATGTACTTGCCATCAACATCGCCTTGCACGCGGGCTGCACAGTGTTCACCACTGTAGGCACTCAGGAGAAGCGCGACTTCATCAAACAGCAGTTCCCGCAGGTGAGTTCCTACCTTGTCTGCAGACACATCCACATGTACTTGCCATCAACATCGCCTTGCACGCGGGCTGCACAGTGTTCACCACTGTAGGCACTCAGGAGAAGCGCGACTTCATCAAACAGCAGTTCCCGCAGGTGAGTTCCTACCTTGTCAGCAGACACATTCACATGTACTTGCCATCAACATCGCCTTGCACGCGGGCTGCACAGTGTTCACCACTGTAGGCACTCAGGAGAAGCGCGACTTCATCAAACAGCAGTTCCCGCAGGTGAGTTCCTACCTTGTCAGCAGACACATTCACATGTACTTGCCATCAACATCGCCTTGCACGCGGGCTGCACAGTGTTCACCACTGTAGGCACTCAGGAGAAGCGCGACTTCATCAAACAGCAGTTCCCGCAGGTGAGTTCCTACCTTGTCAGCAGACACATCCACATGTACTTGCCATCAACATCGCCTTGCACGCGGGCTGCACAGTGTTCACCACTGTAGGCACTCAAGAGAAGCGCGACTTCATCAAACAGCAGTTCCCGCAGGTGAGTTCCTACCTTGTCAGCAGACACATTCACATGTACTTGCCATCAACATCGCCTTGCACGCGGGCTGCACAGTGTTCACCACTGTAGGCACTCAGGAGAAGCGCGACTTCATCAAACAGAAGTTCCCGCAGGTGAGTTCCTACCTTGTCAGCAGACACATCCACATGTACTTGCCATCAACATCGCCTTGCACGCGGGCTGCACAGTGTTCACCACTGTAGGCACTCAAGAGAAGCGCGACTTCATCAAACAGCAGTTCCCGCAGGTGAGTTCCTACCTTGTCAGCAGACACATCCACATGTACTTGCCATCAACATAGCCTTGCACGCGGGCTGCACTGTGTTCACCACTGTAGGCATTCAGGAGAAGCGCGACTTCATCAAACAGCAGTTCCCGCAGGTGAGTTCCTACCTTGTCAGCAGACACATCCACATGTACTTGCCATCAACATCGCCTTGCACGCGGGCTGCACAGTGTTCACCACTGTAGGCACTCAGGAGAAGCGCGACTTCATCAAACAGCAGTTCCCGCAGGTGAGTTCCTACCTTGTCAGCAGACACATCCACATGTACTTGCCATCAACATCGCCTTGCACGCGGGCTGCACAGTGTTCACCACTGTAGGCACTCAGGAGAAGCGCGACTTCATCAAACAGCAGTTCCCGCAGGTGAGTTCCTACCTTGTCAGCAGACACATCCACATCGTGTGTCGTGTGTGTTCAGTTGACGGATCGACACATCGGCAATTCTCGAGACACTTCGTTCGAGCAGCTGGTTATGGAGGAGACGAACGGCCGTGGTGTGGACTTGGTGTTGAACTCTTTGGCTGAGGAGAAACTCCAGGCTTCAGTGCGATGTCTGGCAGTTGGAGGAAGATTCCTGGAGATCGGGAAGTTCGACCTCGCGAACAACAACACTCTGGGTAAATCCGGGTTCCTTTTAACATGTGTCGTGAAGGAGATATGATTTTAATATATCAATACGGGATCAATACTGAGTTAAGATATTTTGTATTATATTATGAATAGAGATGTTGGTTTGAATATTGCGAAATTTAGTTTCACTAAATAGTAGTATCTTTAGTTTCACTAGTTTCACTAGTTTCACTTCAGTTACTAAAACCTGTATTCAAATGTGTAGCTTCGTGTCTTCATCCTAACCATAGGATTTCAAAGATTTAAAATTAAAATATCGATCTATATAAAACCAGTATTACATTATATTTTGCAGTTTTATTGTAAGGGTTTCTGGTTGTTAGCACTTACTTCAGGAGACCCATTTCAATAATCTTAATGCTATGTCTTCTCTTAGGACTGAGTGAGTTCTTGAGAGAGACCAGTTTCCATGGAGTGATGTTAGACTCCTTGTTCACTGCATCAGATGAGAGAATAAATGTAATTCAAGACGCTCTTAAAAGAGCTATTAAAAGTGGTGCTGTTAAACCTCTCACCAGGACTGTCTTCCAGAATGACGAAGTAGAGCAAGCATTCAGGTAAGTCTCAAAGTGTTTTCATGAATTTTAGGGCCCATTTACACGATGAAATGTACTCTAGATCAGACCTGTATTGTAGATAGATCTGTAGATAGATGGTTCTGTAGATACATACTTTCGTTTTAAAGGTACATGGGAGCTGGAAAACATATCGGTAAAGTTATAATTCAAATTCGTCCTGAAGAAGATGTGAAGGTGATTGCACCTGAAGTATGGCCCATGAAAGCGTTACCAAGATACTTCTGCAACCCGCGGCACTCATATATCGTTGCAGGTAATACATCGTATATCAACTTCATTCACCTAAATATGTATTTCAAACACTAAACACATTCTCTTGTACAGGTGGTTTGGGAGGTTTTGGTCTGGAGCTTGCTGATTGGCTGGTACTGCGCGGTGCTCGCAAGCTTGTGCTGACGTCACGAACTGGTGTCAGCAACGGCTATCAGAGCTCGCGAGTCAGCACATGGAGGTCGTATGACGTCACGGTTCTCGTGTCAACGGCTGACGTCACAACAGAGTCTGGAATAAAAGTCCTCCTGCAGGAAGCCAACCGACTGGGTCCTGTGTCAGCCATCTTTAATCTAGCAGTGGTTAGTTAATTATGAAGGAATACAACTCCTTGTCTACGACAACATCCGACAATATTTTAACAACGATCACCAGGGGTGCGATCATATAAAATGAAAACTTAATCCTCGCGTGACAATCTTCCCAACTCTATGTTAATGACGGTCTTCTCGGGTGAGATGGAAAGCTTGTCACTCCACAACATTTGTACGATCGCTCCACCGAATGACAAAAGGAATTAAATGTATAAACATTCAGCAGGAGGTGCGTTGACAATTGCCTTAAATATGTAGGTTTTAATATTTTTTAATGTCTGATTGATTTAAGGTGTTGGCGGACGCCCTGTTCGAGAATCAAACCCCTGAAAGTTTCGTGACGTCACTGGCTCCGAAAGCCGCCGCCACGCGTCATCTGGACGTCCTGTCTCGTCGCATGTGTCCGCAACTCCAGCACTTCGTCGTCTTCTCGTCGGTGTCCTGCGGCCGAGGCAACGCCGGACAGACCAACTACGGCATGGCCAACAGCGTCATGGAGAGGATCTGCGAGAAGAGGGTGGAGGAGGGATATCCGGGGATGGCGGTGCAGTGGGGGGCGGTGGGGGATGTGGGGCTAGTGGCCGATATGCAGGAGGATAACCTGGAACTTGTGATCGGTGAGTTTCTCTATGAAATACACAATACTATTTATTCTTCTTTATGTTGCACATTTTCCCACAAAGTGGGGTTGGCGATATGTCACAGTATTTTCCATCGGTAACGATCCTGAAAGTCTCCAACTGTCTGGTTGAGTTCCCTCGTGTCTTTCTCTACTTTTATTTCAAAAGTCTTCAATGGTCTTCATTTCCTTCTCTTGCCTTGCACCTCTTAATCAAATCTCTACGACCCATGTGATCCACCTCCCGTCTTTGCACATGTCCTCACCAGCGTAGTCGATTTTCCCAAAGCTTCGACACAGTTGGCGCCATCTTCATACTTCCCGTTTCACTTCATTCCTAATCCTATTTTTCCGGGTACCTCCAAGTTGACCAACGCACCATCCTCATCTCATTTATCAAGGTATCTTCCTTCTTCTCTACGGTCCAGCATTCCGAACAGTATACATCATTCAGGACGCACAACCCAATGACATATCTTTACTTCAGCTTCAGAGGCTTTATTATCCTTTACTATAATACGCTTAAAAGAGAAGAACGTCGTCCCCGTAGCAACGTGGCTGAAAATTTGGGTTTCTTTACAAATCTTGAATTTTCCACCGATCGTGTTGAAACTCGCCAGTAATGTACATAATTACGTGACTTGATTCATAGTAACACTTTCGCGTCATTCTGTTCAGTATTTACCGAGTTATTCGTGAAAAACATCGCTTTTTCTGATGTCTAAATTTTAAACGTCAATTTCAATTGTGCGGTGAAAATAAATTTTAGTAGGCAGTGAAACTTACTTTCACACATCGACCTGAACAATATTTGGCCATGGAATCTTCTGTTTTGAGATAAAGGGTTTAAAAAATTAACCCACTGCCACTAAGATATGAGAAGTGTATCTATGCGCGACGTCGCTACCGATACGCGTCTTTTTGGAGGCCAGGTTGTTTTTCTTGGAGGGGATTTCCTTTACGTATTACAAGACGACCACCGAACTACCATAGTGGAACTTTTAAGCAATAGGTAATTATCCCTTTTAAACGTTTCACAAACTATATTTATTTAAAATCTCAATATTTCACCTGCTCTACAGTAGGCTTCATCAGGACAGTTTAGTTGACAGTAGTAAGAAAACAGTTTTTTACAGCTGTCAAAAACTCCTGATAAAGCCAACTGTAAAGCAGGTGAAATATTCAGGTTTTAAAAAAATATAGTGTTTGATTTGATAAGAAGTGAGAGAGTGGACTGTATCTAGTTTTGAGTATAATAGGTTTTATTGACAGTAAGTTTACATAATATTTATAATTGCAAAGACAGAGAAATGCAAAACATGTAGGTACATTGAATGTGCAAGACAAGTAACAATCAAGGAAAAAGCAAGGTAAATTATATAGAGAAAAAGTAAAATAGAACAAGGAAGCTTAGGTCAGAGTTCATAGAATGCAAACAGAACAAGGAAGCTTAGATCAGAGTTGATAGAAAGCAGATCGGCGCCAACTACCGCTCACCAAATTGAAGAAATTAATTTTAGAAAAAAATGGAAAAAAACGATCAAGGAAAGAAAACATAAGAACGAAGAAGAGGAAAAGATGGGCTTCTTTAGGCAAAAATAGAGGGTGGCATGCATCCTCGGGAAGCGATGAAACAAAGCCTTCCGCCCACCCTGAGGAAGCCGAAGGGGCCAAGAAATGGCTTTGTAATGCCAATCGAGAGGAGACTTGTCCGCATTGGGCAAGTTGAAGAAACTCTTAAGAGTAATAATGACGTTGAGTGACTTTAATGAAAAGATTGAGAGCATCTGAAGTGCCGAAGGTAGTACGGGACCTGTCGGTACTGGAACATTAGCACGCTTGGCCAGTAGAATCCGAGCGAATCGAAGAACGTGACCGAAGACGCGTTGAGCTCGGAGGAGTGTTGAAAACTTCTGCAAGTCAACGAGTAACGGCTCGATGTCGACGCGGGTAACCAAGGTGACAGCGGCAGTCTTCATCTCGGGAACGTCCATGTTACGTTCACGATTAGGCGTATACCGGGGCCAGGTAGCAGGATCATTTTGCAGAAAACTGGGACCAACCAGCCACAAAGGATGTTCAATGAGCTGAGTCGGCAACAATCCACGGGAAACGCAGTCGGCGGGGTTCTCTTCTGACGCAACATGCGCCCAGTCAGTGGGCGCGGAAGTCTCCAATGAGTGAAGGCAATGTATCCTGAAGTAAACGAGCAAGTAATAATGCAGAAGACAATTCAAGTTTAGGAATGGTTAAAGTCTTCGCCGGAGCAACTTTACTTCTAGCGCGCAACAAACTGACATGAGTTGTAGAAGGAGTTGAAGTACGCAAATACAAAACCGCAGCATAACCTCGTTCCGACGCATCACAAAACCCGACCAAGTGACAGACGCCACGAATGTTAGGTAAAGTTCGCGGAATGCGAAAGCTTGAGAGGGCTGATACGTCAGAAACTGCAGTTGACCTGGTCAGAGAGTGGGTCGTCCCATTGGACTTGAGAGAGCCACAATTGCAGAACGAATATCTTCATCCAGCAGACAAAAGGAGTGAGGAAGCCAAGGGGATCGAAAATTCGTGCGATGTACGAAAGTGCCGAGCGCTTCGTGACAACGCCGTCGAAGGGCTGTGCGTGGAACGAGAAAGCATCGATCACTGGATCCCACTGCAATCCCAGAATCTTGATTCCTTGGTCATCATTGGAGAACACCATGGGAGTTTCCAAATGTTCCGCAGGCACAGTGTTCAAGGCTTCGGGCAGATTGGAAGCCCACTTGCGGAGCTCAAACCCTCCTCTGGATAGCAGAGTTTGAAGTTGAGATTGAAGCTCTTTTGCTTCGGTCATATCTTCGGAACCGGAGACGATGTCGTCGATATAGGTGTGTTCGGTCAAAGCGAGAGAAGCGAGGGGAAAACTTACACCTTCATCGTGGACCATTTGATGGAGAACACGTTGAGCGAGGAAAGCAGAAGGAGTAAGTCCATAAGTGACAGTATTCAATTCATATTCCATCACTGGAGATGTGGGTGTTGGTCGCCAAAAGATGTGTTGAAACTGTCGATCAGCAGGATGTACTTGAATTTGCCTATACATCTGTCGAACGTCAGCACATATGGCGATGGAATGAGTACGAAAAGTTATGAGAATCCCAGGACGATCACGCTGAAGTTTTGGACCACACATGAGTTGTTGATTGAGAGATACGCCGTTCTCATCAGAAGCTGACGCATTGAAAACAACTCGAAGTTTAGTGGAGGAACTTGTTACCTTGTGCACGCAATGGTGCGGGATGACATAGTTTGATGGAACAAGAGCAGGTGTCATGTGAAGAGATTGAACATAGTCTTGCATGAATGCTTGATAATTGACATCATGCTCAGGGGTTCGCTTCAAACGTCGTTCAAGACTAAGATAATTCAGGAGCGCCACAGAACGATTGCTGCCAAGAGGGGATCTTGAAGTCTTGAATGGTAGAGCAACAGAATAACGTCCGCTTGCGTCACGCTGATGAGTAGAGACGAAATAATCTTCACAGTGTAGGTCATCCGGATCGCGCTGAGGAGGACGGCAAACTTCCTCTGCTTGCCAGAAAAGTCGAAGAGTTCTATCCAAATTACCAGTGGTGCAGGTAAGCAGAGAGAGCGAGGACTGAGATTCCAATCCTGAGATGGACATTGAACCTAGAATTACCCATCCGAACATTGTATTGAAGGCAGAAGGAGTGCCTCCAATAACTACATCGCCATTCCTGATGAGAATATCCGGATACAAATCAGCACCGAGGAGAAAGTCGATCTGATCAGGGAGATGACAGCTATCGTCGGCAAGCGAGAGACCACGATAACGTTCAAATACTTCGAGTGGTACTGAGCATGAAGGAAGGCGATTAGAGATAGTGGACAGGACGAGTGCCTGAACACTGAGATGAAAGTCATTATTGACACGAGAGGCAATGTCACAATGAACATTTCCATGCACATTTGCAGATGATTGGCCTATGCCAGAGAGAAGAGTATGACTAGGTTCTACCTTGAGTCCAAGACGGCGAGCACACGAGAGAGTGATAGCAGCATCTTGGATCTTGAATCTGAATGTACCAAGCAGAGCGACTCGTTGCTTGGACGGAGTTGAGTCGACGCGACACGACAAGTTCTCCGCCACGCTCGTTTCTCCGTGCTGAGTAGAGCTTGTAGAACCAGTAGTCGGTGTAGTACCATCTTTAGGATGCAACAACGTGTGATGACGATTGCTGCGACACTTGAAACAGGAACCTTTTGACTTGCATTGAGTTCTTGAATGTTTCCCCATACAGTTGAAGCAACGACTCAATCTCTTCAATGTCTCGTATTGATCAGACACAGATTGCTGAATAAACACAGAGCATTTAGACAAAGCATGAGCATTCTTACACATCGGACAAGACTGATGGTTGGAAGTACTCGCAGAGGGTTTCGGTTCAAAAACCTCTTGAGGGTTGTCAGAGACGAGCAGTGAATTAATCTTTCTTGAGGAGCATGGGAAAGAGCTAAGACTTACTTCCAGGACTGATGTTGGGTTGATCGAGCGAACACAATTCTAATGTACGTGAATCATTATCCAAAAATGTTATGAGCTGTTTATATGTTGGCATGGATGAAGATGCATGCTTTGTCTCGAAACTCTTTCGAGTTTGAGGATCAAGATTTGCTAGAGTCAAAGACAACAATAGAAAATCTGACAAGTCAGAAATTTCGAGTGCTTTCAAAGCGACAACAGAGTTGCGATGCACTTGAAGAAAGTGTTGCAACTTAGCATGGCTATTAGTCTTCAAGGGAGTGAAGTCCAATATTTGTTGAATGTACAAAGAAGCGAGCAAACGATTGTTTTGGTAACGAGAGAGCAAAGCATTGTATGCATGAATGTAATTTTCATTTGAGATTTGAAAATTGCTAATGGTTGACAAAGCAGAATCTTTGAGAGAAGAACGGAGATAATGAAACCTCTGAATGTTGTTGAGTGACTGATTTTCATGAATAAGAGAGGTGTACAAAGCATGAAAGTCGGTCCACGTTGCCATGTCCCCAGAGAAGGTTGGTACATTGATGGTAGGTAAAGAGTTTACTACCTGAGGTACCACAACAGGAGAAGAAATGATGGGATCATTTCTTGGGACTTGACTCAGTGTTTTGAGGTAATACTTGCGGGCTTCGTAGAGAGCGTTTTCGAAACTAACTTGAACCGAGTCGACAGGTATGGCGTCAATGCTGGTTTCAAGTTGAGTGTTGAGCGTCTTATCTCTTCTTGCAGAGTTTTAAAATCGGATTTTAGTTGAACCAGCTCTTCATAACGATCCTTGTGATTGATGACTTCTTCGACGGAAACAATCTTGAAAGCTTCAAGACTCCGTTGAAGAGAAGCCAGCATACTTTCTCGCTTTGCCAAGAGCAAATCCTTTTGACGTTGTTGTTTCAACATTGAAATAGATGAGACTTACTGAGATGCTGGAGATGATTCTGGTAGAAATCTCCGGCTCAAGGGACCAATGTTTGGTATGATAAGAATTGAGAGAGTGGACTGTATCTAGTTTTGAGTATAATAGGTTATATTGACAGTAAGTTTACATAATTAAGCGAGCGGAGCGAGCGTCTCCACTTGAAACTTATGGCTCGAATCTCTGTTTATTTTTGTTTTTTTTGTGTGTGTTTATTTGTGCATTTGGCGTCTCCTGCCAAACGAAGTAATGGATCAGGCCAATTTTTTCACACAACTTAAATTACTATTCTCGTTATGGTCAAAATGATTTTCAGCAAGTTCGCTTATTGGTTGCATCAGAAACTTGATGTGTAGTTATAGTTAGCTTGGTAATGGGGATGAAGGAAACTCTGTGTATATAACTGCAATAGTTTGACCGATCATCACCAAATTTTGTAAGGTCATGTGTACCAGCATTATAAGTGATTTTTTACAAATCTGTAATGAGCTTCAAGAGTAATAGACATTTTACTGACATTTGTATACTTAATTTAAAACGGCCTATAGCCACACCACCATTTGACCTATCAAATGGTCTTCGATTAATCTGATCAATCAAACTCATATTTTGCATCGTCGTTCAGACCAACATTGTCTCTTATTTTACAAATTTTCAGCCCTACCAGTCAACCATGTCAGTCACTAGTCACCAACCAGTCAGTACATGTCGTGCGTGTCGGTGCTCGCTCATCAACGCGTTACACCGAGCGTTTTCCTAGTATTTATAATTGAAAAGACAGAGAAATGCAAAACATGTAGGTACATTGAAAGTGCAAGACAAGTAACAATCAAGGAAAAAGCAAGGTAAATTATATAGAGAAAAAGTAAAATAGAACAAGGAAGCTTAGGTCAGAGTTAATAGAATGCAAACAGATCAAGGAAGCTTAGATCAGAGTTGATAGAAAGCAGATCGGCGCCAACATATAGTTTGTGAAACGTTAAAAAGGGGCGTAAGAGAACATTTATTGGTATTTTCGTGTATATTTTCGTGGTAATCCCTTAGTCGACAGGCAAATTCTGGGAAGGTAACCTACTAATAGGCCACGACCTCCTCCTGCCCACCTTCCATCCTTACCTACCTACTCTTCACCATCATCTCCCAATATCATCATCATTATCATTCATCCGTCGCCATAAGACTCGCTGCAGAACTGTGCGACGTTAAGCCCCATGACAAACAAAATCTTTGCCGACACCTAACGTCGCAACTTCTCATTAGAATATTGGCAATTACGTTTTAGGAATTAAAATTAAGTATACTAAAACGATCGTTTATGTTGATGCATACTGTTGATGCAGATATGCATACTTTTATACTGTCAAGAGGCAAGTAACATCACGTGACAGCTTTGATATTTAACTTATTTCAGTTTGATTTAAATTGATTCGTCAAAATATTTGGAAATATGGATATAGGTATCATTTTTCATATTTACCCCACAATTACGAAACGAATTTACCCAATGATCTATACGATAATTTTTTTGTATGGGGTTTAACGTCGCACTGTTCTGCAGCGAGGCTAATGGCAACGGATGAATGATTATGATAATGATTGGAAGATGATGGTGAAGAGTAGGTAAGGATGGAAGGTGGGAAGGAGGCGGTTGTGGCATTTTTTTTTAGTAGGGTCCCTTCCCAGCATTTCCCTGTCGACTGAGGGAAAACCACGAAAAACCCCAGTCAGGAAGGACGGCCGCGGGAATCGAACCCGAGCCTCCGGAATACAAGTTCAGAGCAGTAACCACTCACCCAACCTGTTCCGTAAAATGTGTTGTATTTTTTAAGGTTGAATTTGCAGTACTGTCGCTTTTAAACATTTCTTAAACTTTGGTAATAACGTTGGTGATAAATTAATCATATAAATGCGAATCACACTGCTTACAATTTGTAAGCGGGTCCCTCTAGTACATAACGAATGTATTAACATAGCAATTACCCGCAGGTTTCGTTTTGCAGGTGGTACGCTACAGCAGAGGATATCGTCGTGCCTGAAAGTATTGGACGGGTTTATGAGACAACCGCAGCCTGTAGTTGCCAGCATGGTTGTGGCTGAGAAGAGCGCTGGTCTGTCAGGCAATCTGCTGGAATGCGTAGCCAATATATTAGGTAAAATATTATGGGATATGTATGAATAAATATATTTACATGTGCCTAGCTGTCTACTAATGAATAATTAACTTGTTCTCAGGGATCCGTGACATCAAGACTTTCAGCTATCAGGCGACCTTAGCAGAGCAAGGAATGGACTCGATATCAGCTGTGGAAATCAAACAGATTCTGGAGAGAGAATACCAAGTGTTTCTGACTCCAAAGGAATTGAGATCGCTCACATTTGAAAGGATCGTCGAGCTGAGCTCATCGAAGGAGGCGAAGGAGTCCGAAGAAACCGAAAAGGGTATTTTTACAGAGTGGCGTGGAATAGTAATTAAGTCCTCTTATTTAGAGTTGTATTTTATTTAGAATCACTACTAATCATATGCATCCTACGTTTGATAAATCCTCAGATTACCTTAATCACTAGCTCTTGTTTATGTTTCACAATAGTAATGGAATTTGTAATATCAGTTTTGTTCTTTCTCTTGTAGATGAGAACCATGGATACGGTGAACTATTATTTGGACAAGTTGTTGAGGAGTATCTGGCGAACACACCATGTTTGCTGCTGCCATCTCTCGTGACCGACTTGCAATCTGCGACGCTGTTCATGGTTCCTGGCATCGAGTCACTTGGAAACGTGTTTGAACCAATGGCCAGTCAGTTACGTTGCCGCACAGCAGCGCTGCAGCTGGGATTCCGTGAAGACAAGACACTACACTCATTGGAGCAGATGGCGGAATCACTCCTTCCGGTAAGTTGGTTCCTTCGAGCAGTGTCTTAGAACATAGATGAATCGTCCGGAGAAGAAGTTGTAGCTCTAACGTATGAATCGTCCGGAGAAGAAGTTGTTGCTCTAACGTAAACCTCAATGCCTCTAAATCGACGAGATGTTTTAATAACATGAGTAATTCCACTGCTAATTCCACTGCCAAAATATTAGATATTTATGCCAACTTTCCGACTCATATAATGTCGTTATCTTAATAAGCGGATTTTTTTCGATAATCTTGAAATGTTTGTAAATTAATATCATGAATTAAATTATTTTAAAACAGTGAAATCTTGATTTCTCTGTTCTAATACCTGTGGAGGAGAAACTTACAAACGCATATAAAATCGCATGCAGTACGAAGGGTCGCTTCCCAACGCGTTACACAGAGCGTTTTCCTAGTAATTAACATGAGAGATTCCACTGCCAGGAAGTGACCAGTCGACTTGCTGCCGACGAACCCTTCCTCCTGCTCGGCTACTCGTTCGGCTCGTTGGTGGCGCTGCATATGACACGTCTGCTAGAAGCAACAGGTCGAGTAGGAAGACTCTTCTTGGTGGACGGATCGCCAGATTTCATGCAAGTGCTAAATCGCAACTACGCTTCAGCTACAGACAACGATGACGGGAAACAGATTGGTCTCTTGACTTGGATTGTGGATGTCCTTATACAAGATAGAAGCGCTTTCGACAATGTAAGTATTGGAAATGTAAGAACGACGTGCGGTGTTGATGTGTTTTCTTATACGTTCAAGTGGTATGTGACACACCCGTTTCATCGCATCTCAATCTTGGTACTTGATTGTAAATATTATATTGAGAGTAGCTCATGCTCATATATTTAGGATACATTATGGAAGGAAATACTTACATAACTGCAATAATGTAATAACATTAGGCTCACATAAGTAAATGCCTAGAAATATGTTTTAACTGACTGCCATATTAAAATCATTGATCATTACCACAAGTTGTTTTCTTCTTCTTGCGATTCAATGTGAAACAAGTTCCACTTTTGCAAAATATTTCTACAGCATTCCCATCTCAGTAAATTGTTTCAAGAGTGAGATTCATTTCAGATCGGCACTGCTCTGCGCGAACTGACGACTTGGGACGAGCGTCTGCAGATGGTTTTGTCGCTGGTTCCCGAATCCAGTCACAGCAGAGATTATCTCGCCAGAATCTGCAGCTCGACTCTCAACAGAATCCGAAGCCTGGACGACTTCCATTGGCCCGATGCGCTCAGACTCAAGTCTCAGTTGACGCTGCTCAGGCCGGAGTATCCGGGGCTGAGCATTGAGAAGGACTACGGGCTGAGCAAGGTGAGAAGAATGGAGAGTATTATTGAACCGAATAGTATTGTAGAGTGGGGTTCAGACTTTGTTGAGTTATACTGTTGTAAAAGGGAAGTGTCACATCAACTTGTGTCATCATTAGAATGATTTTTTCAACTTAACAACAACCTATGCCTACTGTCGCAATAGTTTAGATGATACCGTATATCTTTATAACATTTATAATTTAGAAAATGTTTATATTATTATTTGTAGATTTATTAGATTAAATGTATTAGAAAATAAATTATAAAATGTGCCATATTGGTATTGACCGCCACTGAGACTCTGCACCTCTCCTAGTTAAATTTAATATATTGTTCCAATATACAAATGTAAGTTCCAAGTTTCACATAGCTACTTAAATCTTAAAGTGGTGTGAGCGTGAGCTATATTGCTGCTTCTTGCAGGCACTTTTTTGGATACGATTGGAGACAAATGGATTGACGAAATTATTGTCAATTTTAACCATGATTAGATAGTAATAATTAGTTGATATTTGAAGAAAAAACATATTTTTCCTTGTCTCGCTGGGTGCCGTAAGAAATTTAATTTAACAAATGTGCTGATTGATAACCGTAAGTTTATATTTTATCTAATCATGATTACTAGGAAAACGCTCTGGGTAACGCGTTGATGAGCGAGCACGGATACGCGCAACACCTTGAACAGAAATTATGTCTATCAAAAATGTCATTAAAAGCCAATCATTCTAGAATTTCGTCACAGACTTGTATAAAAATCTCAAAAAATTCCTAAAATATTGGTCCAAATAACCAAGCAAAGTTTTAAGTTGATAGATTGAACCTTTATGATTGAACGGTTCCGTGTGAATTTTCAAAAATCCCATGATCTCCTTCAAAAAATATACCTGGGGCCACTCATTGAGCGAGCGTAGCGGGCGTCACCACGGTACTCTTACGGCACTTTCTCTGTGTGTTTTTTTTTTTTGTTTTTTTTGTTTGTTTTTTTGTGTTCACTGCCCAGGTCAAACCGCACAACCAATCGATCTGAAATTTTGCACACGTACTAACGTAATCTATGCGGTCTCTGGGATCGTTTTTGAAAGGGATCCTGTGATTGGTTCAAATTTAAAAAAAAATATCTTTCGATTGGTTGGCCCGTTCAATTTGAAATTTTGATAAGTCATTACGACCAACATTTTGCCCAATCAAACAAAATTTCATCCAAATCCTCCCATTGGATAAAATTTAAAAAAATATTTCATGTGTTTTTTTAAATTTAAACTAGAACCGTATGACCGATCAACTTAAAACTTTGCATGGTTATTGGGACCAACATTATCTGTATTTTTTACTATTTTCAGACTATTCTGCGTTTAAATCCAAAAGTAATTGACATTTACGGACATTTTGCGTGTTGGCTGTCAAATTTCTGGAAAATGTTGATCACGGCTACTTTGACTCTTCAGTTTTAATCCAAGGTAGTTGAGCAAAAACTTTTAAACGCATATGAAACTAATAATGACCGTTCAACATGTCGATCTGATATTGTGTACACACACTAATATCATATGAGTGGTCCCAGGTATATATTTTAAAAGAGATTCTGTGATTTTTGAATATTTACTGGGAATGTAGTTCTATGGTTCAATCGATCAACTTAAAACTCTACATGGTTATTGGGACCAATATTTGAGTGATATTTGGAGATATTTAAACAAGTCTGTGAAAAATTCAAGAATTATTGGCTTTTAATGATATTTTTGATAGACTCAGAATTTCGGTTCGAGGTGTTGCGCGTATCCGTGCTCGCTCATCAACGCGTTTCACTGAGCGTTTTCCTAGTATGATATTAGTGTGTCTACACAATATCAGATCGACTGTTGAACGGTCATTATCAGTTTCATATGCGTTTGAAAGTTTCTGCTCTAACTACCTTGCCTTGAACTGAAGAGTCGAAGTCGCCGTGAATTTGACAGCCAACACGCAAAATGTCCGTAAAATGTCAATAACTTTTGGATTTAAACACAGATTAGTATGAAAGTTGTCAAAAATGCAGCTTATGTTGGTCCTAACCATCATGCGAAGTTATAAGTTGATCGTTCAATCGGTTCTAGTATAAATTTAAAAAACACAGGAAATATCGTTTCAAATTTGAACCAATGGGAGGATTTGGCTGAAACTTTTATGATTAGGTACAATGTTGGTTGAAATGACTTGTCAAAATTTCAAATTGATCGGAACAACCAATCAAAAGATAATTTTTTTAAAATTTGAACCAATCACGGTATCCCGTTCAAAAACGATCCCAGGGATCTCATAGATTACGTTAGTATGTGTACAAAATTTCATATCGATTGCTTGAGCGGCTTGACCTGGGCTGTGACCACAAAAAAACAAACAAACAAACAAACAAACAAACAAAAAAACACACACACAGAGAAAGTGCCATAAGATAACCGTGGTGACGCTCGCTACGCTCGCTCAAAAATGTGAGATCAATTGGTTAACGGGTTTGGTCTCCAATCGAATAAGAAATTTCATGGTTTTGCACGGTTGTTTTGAATAACCGGCGACTAATTTAACAATGCACGGAGCAAAAATGAAATATTACTACTAGGTAATTTACAATCAGACTGATTGATCATGGGAACATCCTATCAAAGTCACACCCACTTCTGTAACAATTTTTCTCTCTCAATTTGCTTAAACGGCCAAACGCTTGCATCAACTTGACTTCCAGGATTCCCTATATATTCTAATGCACAGCCCCTGCACTTCCTACTATCTTATATGTTTTTGTGTTTCAGTACTGTCTACTGCCGCCAGAGACCGCCATGTTTGACGCCAGTCATCGCTCTATGGAGAACCCTCTGGTGGCTGATTACATCAACATGCATTGCATTGTGTGTTTGTGTTTCAGTTCTGTCTACTGCCGCCAGAGACCGCCATGTTTGACGCCAGTCATCGCTCTATCGTGGAGAACCCTCTGGTGGCTGATTACATCAACCTGCATTGCATTGTGTGTTTGTGTTTCAGTACTGTCTACTGCCGCCAGAGACCGCCATGTTTGACGCCAGTCATCGCTCTATCGTGGAGAACCATCTGGTGGCTGATTACATCAACCTGCATTGCATTGTGTGTTTGTGTTTCAGTACTGTATACTGCCGCCAGAGACCGCCATGTTTGACGCCAGTCATCGCTCTATCGTGGAGAACCCTCTGGTGGCTGATTACATCAACCTGCATTGCATTGTGTGTTTGTGTTTCAGTACTGTCTACTGCCGCCAGAGACCGCCATGTTTGACGCCAGTCATCGCTCTATCGTGGAGAACCCTCTGGTGGCTGATTACATCAACCTGCATTGCTCTTTCAAGTGAAGCATGATCAAACGCACACCATCTTTTACGAACATTAAACAAACACATAATGGTGCATACTTTAACTCATATTCTTAATCTGAATGAAGAATGTAATTTACTAATTCATGGCAATAAATACAAAAATGTATCATATTTATTATCGTTTCACAGCCTCATTTATCACAAATAGTCCAGTTTGTTCATCCTTCCTTGTAGGTTTCATTTTTTTAAATGCATTTCAGAACAATGGTTAAAATTATTTGCAAAATGATAATGCACTTGATGAAAAGTGTTAACACATCACAAAATTCTACTTGGAATAAAAACAGCTGCAAATCTCTTTTCTTACAAGTATAAGAAAAGTCAGAACATTTTCCATTGGAAAGTAATGATAACTTAAATTGGGGGGGGGGGGGGGGATAGAATTTAAATATTGCTTTATTAAATCTTTATTCGCAACAGGGTGGAGGCCCTACAAGTGCAATATAATATAAAAATGTAAAAAAAATGTAAAAAAATGTGAATGTAAAAAACAATACAAACACAAACTTAAAACTAAGACATCACAGAATCAGCAACAAATGGACCCTTGTCAAACCATGGTCAAACGAACATAGGTATTGTGTTTAAAGACCACTCAGCTACAACCTGTCTAAAATCACTATTTTATAAGTTATTAATGTTTATGTCAAAAACACTCTCAACTTATCAAATTTCAAAATTTTAACTGATCACTTCTCATATTTTAGTAATAACTGGTATTGACGTCAATGTTGGAAATTGCTTTGACGAATTTGTTGCCGTATTCTCTTCAAACATTAATGTTGTACTTAGTTGAAACTGAGATGCAACGCCACGTTGGATCAGTTTTAAAGATATTGTATTTATAAGGTTTCCAAGTGCATCTGAACTATTGATGTCAGAATGTGTGAAATGTTGTTCAGCTGTTGCTAGGCGATGTCCTGCACTGTGTTGAATGTGTGAAATGTTGTTCAGCTATTGCTAGGCGATGTCTTGCACTGTGTTGAATGTGTGAAATGTTGTTCAGCTGTTGCTAGGCGATGTCCTGCACTGTGTTGAATGTGTGAAATGTTGTTCAGCTGTTGCTAGGCGATGTCCTGCACTGTGTTGAATGTGTGAAATGTTGTTCAGCTATTGCTAGGCGATGTCTTGCACTGTGTTGAATGTGTGAAATGTTGTTCAGCTGTTGCTAGGCGATGTCCTGCACTGTGTTGAATGTGTGAAATGTTGTTCAGCTGTTGCTAGGCGATGTCCTGCACTGTGTTGAATGTGTGAAATGTTGTTCAGCTGTTGCTAGGCGATGTCCTGCACTGTGTTGAATGTGTGAAATGTTGTTCAGCTGTTGCTAGGCGATGTCCTGCACTGTGTTGAATGTGATCCATTCGCTTGCAGTGAGGAATGTTGCTCTTACAGAAGAACAAGAAGATAGAGCCCAGAGCATCAGCATGTAGAACAATGCTCTGGTGACTTGATGCAGCCAATACAATCTGAAACAGAAAATATCAACGGAGAATAATTAATAATCGAGGTCGGCAAGTTTAATTTAAAATACTAGGAAAACGCTCAGTGTAACGCGTTGATGAGCGAGCACGGGTACGTTCAAATTCTCGAACCGGAATGCGTACAGAACACAGAGAAAACAAATACATCCATATTGAATTGAAAAATGGTCCACTCTCAACATAAATGTATCTGCTTTTCATTGAAACGTGAAAATAGTATCTAAACACTGTGGTTCCTAAAGCAAATCAGATTCATGTGGCAGTGGAAGAACAATTATTTCGATACTTCATTTCTGACAGCTATTAAAAATGTCAATAAGGGCATTGTAAGAGACAAAATAAGTAAAATAATTGTTGGTCTAAAAATAAGAGACATTGTTGGTCTTAATGACCATGCAAAATATGAGTTTGATCAGAATTATCGAAGACCATTTTCATTTTACATCCTATCAGGAGATGTTTATTTAAATTTTAACCAATTAACGGATTTCAAAAAAATTAGGATCTGTAAACAGAAAAGGTTGTCTCTACATGTGTGCAAATTTTCAGCTTGATCGAAGAAAAACTTTGACCTGTATAGCCAAAATATGAGTTTGATCAGATTTATCGAATACCATTTTCATTTTTCAACCTATCAGGAGATGTTTATTTAAATTTTAACCAATGAATGGATTTTAAGAACATTTGGGTATGCAACGCCCCAGAGAATGTCCGAACACGTGTGCAAAATTTCAGCTCGATTGAAGAAAAACTCTGACCTGTATAGCCTCAGCTAGCAGAAAAAGAAACAAAAAAACAGAGGTATGCCAAATGAGCCAAAAGGAGACGCTCGCTTCGCTCGCTCAACAATTTGGAATAAAATCAACCACAGTGAGCTTTTCAGTGAGTTTTTTTTATTATGATCAGAAATATATTACGAATGAATCTAAACATAGATTAATTACGAATTACTGAAAGGATCTTAGTTACAGTTTTTACGAAATTGAGTTTACTTTCGTTGGAGGTAATGGTGCACATTATAAGTAATAAGTAATAAGTAATAAGTAATAAGTAATAAGTAATAAGTAATAAGTAATAAGTAATAAGTAATAAAACGGAGTTAGGGTTGGGCGAACCTCATATTTTTGAACCGAACCGAACCTCGAAGCGAACTATAAATATTTGACCGAACCGAACCGAACCTCTGGCCATTTTTACCTGCAGTGCCTTTATCACATTCAATAAAAATAACATCAAACATTGCTTGGCAGTCATAGTTTGTATATACAATTTTGCTTCACGAGATGAGCTCATCTTTTTAGTGCATTGAATTTTTGATAAAATGTATTCACATAATTAAATTATGCCCGAAGAGAAAATAAGAAGAGTAAAATTAAAATAAATTGCTAATGAACTGTACACTTTGCATTATTTCCTCTTTGGCTTCAGTCACACAGATTTCTATCTAGAACACGACACTGGAACGAAATTTTGGCGGGAAATAAAACATTGGCACAGCGAGGGAGGTTCGGATATTTCATTACAAGATTCGGTTCGCGAACAACTAAAGCCCGTTCGGTTTGGTTCGGTTTTCGAACCGGTTCGCCCAACCCTAAACGGCGTCATAGTCTTATATTTTTGTACAAATAATTTTGGGTTAATTGGGTGGATTGCAGAACAGTCATTTCTCAGGTTCAACAATGTGCACACCATGATATTTACGTTGAATTTATTTCAATAATATAGAATATCTGATTATTGTTACCAATATTCATTCTTTACTTCTAAGTATACATTTTTTAGCCTTTCTCCTTGAATATTAAAACATCAAATGAGAATGTTCAGTTTTGGTGCTGCAAGTGCGAGCAATTTTGCTGCCGTTAGGCACTCTTATTAGAGACGAAATGGGTGGACAAAATCATTTTAAATATTCCTCATGATTATCCTATAGTAAATTTTTAAATTACTGCTTAGTTAATCAAGCAAGCGGAGCGAGCGTCTTTTCTTGAAACGTATGGCTCGAATCTCTGTTTTTTTTCTGTGCTTTTCGCATTAAATTTCAAACAAAGTCACGGAGCAAGTATTTATTTTTTCTTAAAACATGCATTACTGTAATGTGCAGAGTGCTAAAACAAATCAAAATACAAATCAAATATTTTATGATTTTCAGAAAAATTGGTATATTAGTTTCTTCCGAAATTTGATTTGTATTTTGTACACTATTGGCAATGGGGATGAAAGAAACCCTGTGTTCAAATTGAAACTGGAATATTTTTTCTACCTACGCATATTCCACTATGCGTTTGGGTCTCTCTAGATTCTAGATTATAAGAGTTTGGTGAGGCCGATTTTCACATACGCTGCATGAAACGATGCCCGACACATCTTATACTGACTGATGGAAATGCATAGAGATACTAGCGCTCGGCCGTTTTAGAATTTTGAGAAAGAAAAATGGTTAATAAGTGGGTGTAACTTTGCTATTTTTAATTGCCTCTACTGCGGATCCCTTATTATTATAATTTATTAATTTTTGGGAAAATGGCTCCTTCACCAAAAAAGGTTGCCGACCCCTGCAGTAAATGAACAAGTCGAAGGCTGAGGAAGGAAGCAGTTATATCAAATACATGAGTTTAAAACGTACCTGCGAATGCGTGCCTGTGATTTTGGAACAGATGTCATTGGCTCCTTCAGAACGAACACTCGTACTGCTTTCAAATTAATGTAAACCGTCTCTTCCGAAGACAGCTTCGGTTTGTTGTAAGCAAAATCCTTCAAATCAGATTCGTGCATTTCGAAGCTTAGTCGAATAAAATTATCGTTCACGAATTTTCTTTGTGTGGACGCAAATGGTGTGAAGGTCCTTAGTGCCATGAACATTCGCCGTTGTAATTTCAGCAACCTGCAATAAAGGGTGTAGATAAATAATTACAAGGAAAACGCTCAGTTTAACGCATTGTTGAGCGACCACCTAAATTCTTGAAGCGGAATTGCGTACACAATGAACAAAAAATATAAACATCCATATCGAAATGAATTATGAGCCACTCAATCAATATAAAAGTATCTGTTTTTCATTGAAATTTGAGAATAGCCATCTAAACACTCTGGACCCTTACCTAATATCGCCAATATTTCAGTAGCACCGTATTACTGTAGCACGATCGGCTAGTTGCCATGGCGACAATGTTAATTCTTATGGCTAAAACATCTAAAACAAAAGTTGTGCTACAGTAACACGGTGCTACTGAAATATGGTGATATTAGGTAAGGGTCCTGGTACCTAAAGCAAATCAGATTCATTTGCAGTGGAAAATTCTTATTCATTTCGATTTTTCATCTACAGATATTATAAATGCTTGACAGATTGGGCTCATAATTTGTAAAATAGGAGACAATGTTGGCCTTAATGGGGTGCCAGGGTTACGTCATATGAATGAGAATTTGTTGTAATTCATAACAAAGATTAATGAAACCATATTACATGCAACCAGCAAAAAATTATTGTCCTTACCGTATGATATAATCCCAGAAAAAACACTCCGTGTAAAAATACCAGCCAAGTCTCTTTAACTATAAAAAAAAATAGAAGAAATCTAAAAATTCAGCACTGAAAAGGAGTGATATCAAAAAAGGAGCCAAGTCAACGAATTTTCCAAATTTTAATCGTACCATTGAAATAAAAATATCAACCCCCGAGAAATACTTAAAAAAAGGACTTGGCGCATCGTTTTTTTAAAGACACTTTTCTATCCTAAAAGTATAGGAAGAACTCTACAAGTATATTTTCCTGAGTATATCACATTCATTATCGACGAATCATACTACGTTTTAATATAACTAGTACTCTTACCTACTGGCAGTTTTGGTATTTTGTCAATATTCAGAGGAAATAAACGGATAAACGAATAACGAATAAACGGAAGCGGCCTAGTCTATTCGTTATTGCCACTATTTCTAGGGTCATATTAATCAATCATACTTCTCAATATCGTGACTGAGGGAAATAGCGAAAGCGCTCATTACAAGAAGGCCGTCAATGAGATTTGTATAAGTGACTAGTGCACTGAGCCATGCTGCTCAAATAATTACTGACTAGATTTTTATCTAAAGTAATACGTTATGTAATTTATGAATTTTTTTGGTATAAAATGTTAATTAATAGCAATTAATTACACGGCGAGAAGGTTCAAAGTATAATGCTGTAGTAGGTATGTTGATGTACCCACAAAACTATAGGTACCTACCAATCACAAACACAACTGTTCTGTATTTATTGCTTGTAAGACAATGCTATGTTTCTTTGCGTACTTATATTTAAATTTAAAATATTTAACAGAATGTTCAATATTTAATTTGAAAGTTTTGTCCCAATTTTTCTAGGCATTTCTGAACTACGTAGTATGTGAGTGGCATAAGCTTAAGAATAGAAAAATGTCTTTAAAAAAACGATGCGCCAAGTCCTTTTTTTAAGTATTTCTCGGGGGTTGATATTTTTATTTCAATGGTACGATTAAAATTTGTAAAATTCGTTGACTTGGCTCCTTTTTTGATATCACTCCTTTTCAGTGCTGAATTTTTAGATTTCTTCTATTTTTTTTATAGTTAAAGAGACTTGGCTGGTATTTTTACACGGAGTGTTTTTTCTGGGATATCACTTCTTTTGTTAGTTTATTCATACAGCTTGTAGCACATGTCCGAGCAGGGACTAATTTCTTTAAAAAAATACGCCTCAACCGATTTGGTTACTATGAAAAGTTGCGTTTGGTATAAGATGAAAATGATTATCCAAGAAGAATAGCTTAAGTTTCGTTATAATCGATCCAGCCGTTTTCTATACATGACGTCACTTCCGGTTTTGAAATAGCGGCCGAATTCCGGTATAGGTAAAAAGAAAACAATCTAGTTTTATCTAGTTGATACCTTCATGAACGACCATCTGAATTCCTAATCCCTATATTTCCGTAAAATCGGTCATGCCGTTTGTAATATATGACGTCACTTCCGGTTTCATTTAGTGGTTCCTGCCGCCATTTCCGGTACCATTAATTTATTTATTCATTTTTCACAATTGATTTTTCAAATAAATAGCAGAATGAATACGCAGGAGCTAGTTCAGTTGCAATCGGTACAGGCGTTTTAGATATATGACGTCACTTCCGGTTTCAGGAATGGCGGCCGAGAACACTGCTACCTTGAATATATAAATTGTATTGTCTATGTTACAATGTAAGTTAATTATGTACGTATTTTAAGTATAATTTGTTGAAATAAGTTAAATATTGCGTATTTATGACGTCACTTCCGGTTTAGAAAATAAGAAAATAATATTTTTTTTATTGATACTTCATATAGATGACCATCTAAATCGAATGGCGCTAATTTCGTTCTAATCGGTCCAGACGTTTTTGAGTTATGACGTCACTTCCGGTTTCAAAATGGCGGCTTCCGGTTGGTTTTATAAAAAGGCACCTCAGACGCCAAAAGTGCACATGTGGTAAAAATTTCAGGTCGATCGGTTCAGCCGTTTAGGCTGTGGCGGTGATAGCGACGTTTCGTGATATCATCAGAATCATCATCATCTTCAGAATCAGAAAGTGGTGTAATTTCACTGTTTTCTCGGTCCTCTAGCGCGCAAATGGCATAACCTATTGTTCCCAAATTTGGTATATGTAGTGGGGTGGGCCATAGCTCGAAATTAAGATATTTCGCAACAATGTGAGATTTACCAATTTTGAGATCCAGTAGGCCGAAAATGCCATGTTGTTGCTTACAGTAAAAGTGTTTGGTCTGCTCCTCAGTTTATTAGGCATTTACGGTATGTTGAGTGACTGTGAGTGTATAGTACGACTTGGCTGGTTGGAGCGACCGCTCCACTAGATTAGATATTCTTGATTGAAGATCTTTTTTCCCCGGTAAGATAACACAGGGAGACAGGAAATCATCCCTAAATATTGACTTTAAATTGCTCCTAATACCTCAAGAGGAATGACTATATATTGAAATGAGTCTCAAAATAAAGATCATAATTTTTAGAATAAGACTGCCGTTTGAAATAATTGGGTCACCGGCCAAATACGAAAGAATTTCGGAAATACTTTGTATAGTGTGAGAAATTTACCATAAATCTGACAACGTTGCACTATGAATGTGAATTTTATTGGCGTTGGACTTCAATTAAGAATAATTGGAGCATATAGTAAAATATAATGGTTTATGATGTTTTAAGGCTTGTTTCAGCAGAAATTTTTATGAATTACAGCGAATTCTAAGCACCATGGCTAGAGCCCTGGGTCCACTTTAATGACCATGCAAATTATAGAAGACTATTTTGATTTTTCAACCTATCGGAAAATATTTATCTAATTTTAACTAACGAACGGATTTGAAAAAAGGGTCTGCAAACAGAAAAGAAGGTATTTACATGACGTGTGCAGAATTTCAGATTGATCGATAAAACGGTGCGACCTTTGTAACGGTTAGTAGCAGAAAAAAGAGGTTCGTACCAAAAGAGCCAAAAGGAGTCGCTTGCTCAAAAAAGTGAATGTAAATCTGTTACACGATTTCACTGCTAATTTAACAGGAAAAAAAAAAAAAAAAAAAAAAAAAAAAATACTGAAAACGTTACTCACATAGGCTTGTGCCCTTTCATTTTCAGAACAGCATCGATCAGTATGGCCGGTATTACTTGCCACAGGATTGTTTTGAGGTAATAGTTCCACCAGCAAGTAGTTAATGCCAACGTTGGATACCACATAGCGTCCTCCAAAGGTAACGGCCCGGTGACAAGTTCATGTCCCAGATGATTCATATCGCTATTTTTAATCTCAGAAGTCATGTCGCAGGAATTGTATATTGGAAGTTGTTTGACCTCGTTTCTGCAAATTAAGAAATAGTTCAGTGATTTTAGTGTTTAGGAGAAAGGGAGAAGTATTCTGCTGTACATAGAGGTAAACACTTTGAATTAAACCGTAATGTTTCTGCAAGCAGCTATTCCACATTATGTCTTTTTATATTTAATATTTATGCATACCTCACTGGTGCGCATTGGTCATGTTATACATGACGGGACCCTCTAGTGCATAAATATTAAATATAAAAAGACAGCAATATTTGTCAGCAGATTGTGCGTCGTTAATACACACGTTACGTAATTAACAGACCAAATGCCCAACAAAATACGTAAATGAGGTACGAAGGAAGGCAATTTAATCATACCTATTATGGTAAATCAATTACATAAGTCTTCAAATGTAAACCATGACCATGAGTATTAGTAAGAAAATTAAGAAAATGTATAGTGTCATAATGCGCTGTTAAAATATAGGTGAAGTTGATATCGTGACCCGATACACACGACACATTCTTTATTTGTGATACCAATTCATAGTTTGCACGTGACATCATCTCATTGTTGAGAGGCCATATTGGTGTAACGTGTCAGAACGGCTGTCAATCTGTGTTTCGGTATTGTGGTGATATAATGGTTACCTGTGCAATAAACTGCAGAAGAAATTCTTATGGGTATAAAACCACCTCATATACCAAATATCTTTGATTAACCGCTTATAATTAGCATTAATCGACTTGACATCTGTAAAATGGTTGAAATTTACTTTTTTACATTGTTGATGAAAAACAAATGAAGCTCGTGCAAACTATGAATGCATGGTGAGCTTCATTATATCCGTTTCTCTGAGGTCAGAGGTAGGTATAAGAGCGGAAGGTCATATGTTTTGGATTTCTCAGTGCACACTTTTGGAATGGTAATCAAGCTCTTTAAGTACCTACCATTGGACTGATGTTAACAAATACAGTTATATTGAAGTATAGGTACCCTTACAGAAGGCCCATGTCACCATTACAAATATGATTGGATGAAGAATTCAGCTCAGAATTACTGGTTATTGAGATCACTTTAAGAATCATTTAAATTGACTTCCGCCCATCTGCCTCTAAGGTACCTATCAGTATGCAATGTAAAAATTTAAGCATTGATGTTTAAAACATTACCAACAGTAACTTGACGTCGTTTACATGACTCAATACACACCACTCTTAGTAAATAAGAAACGAAGGAAAATTATTTCCCAAGAAAATGTATAATATAACTCCATCGACTTTGGTTTGATCATGTTCACGGCCTACGAAATTCAGAGCAAGAGAAAATAATAAAAATAACATTTGAAGTTTCTTGCCGAGATGACGTTTTTAATGTCATGTGCTGGTTTAGACCGTATTAGTATCTTATTATGAATTTATTATAATTACAAAAGGATAAGGTGCTCGTCTTAGGTGAGTTTCGGTTATTAATTTATTCACAAAAGGCAGAAGATGTAATTATAGACATGGTCTATAGGTTATAGACATAGTTATAGTTTTCAATAAATACCAATGTCAAATCGAAGCGGGCAACCGTTCCTGACAGACAGACAGACACACAGACAGAACTGGGTAACTATAAGTAAGATTTTATTACGTCACTTGACAATGTGTATGCCAAGCACTGGTCAGTGAATAGCTTCCCACCGTTCATTGATGCAGTCTATGAAAATGCAAATTAAATATTAAGTAATGAGCATGTCACCCAACCGAAATTTTTATTTGAATAAAATGCAATGGCAATAGAAATGTCGTTCAGTTTCAGTGTTCGAAGCGTCAAATCTCCGTACTCTAGTCGTCCAATGTGCTTGTTGGTGTAGTTGGTGATTGGCTACGACCGACTCCTTCCCGACATAATATGCAGTTTGAAAATGCCGACTTGCTTGAAACACCGAGAAAGTGATGCAGAATAATTGCTCCGATGTGTTTTTGACCGATGATTAACTTAACAACTTATAAGACCAAAGTCATCTTCTTCTCACCGCCAACAGTTCCTTGCATTTGAATGTATCGCTCTCCTTTCTATCTCGGTTTTCCGTCGGCTTGTTGTCTTGAATCAAACTGATTATCATAAGAGGCTGGACCATAAGTAGGCCGAGTGGGTTCGGTGAATAGATGGGTGTCCATTCCGAGAGACTGGCTTATTTGGGGGTTAGTTTGAAGACCTACTTCCATTACTGTTATCAGTCACTCGACGCCGCGGGTTGTGGAGGCCCGTGTTGTGAATGTTACACCGTCCTTCAGATGGGACGTTAAGCCGTTGGCCCCGTTGTATCTTTCATCGTGAGTAGGCTACATGCCGGCACCGTGTTGGGTATTATCGTACCATACGTTGATACGATACAAAGGTGAATTTTGGTTTAGAAATATCCCAAATACGATCGGACTCATTAAAATTAACGATGCATAAATAAAACATAAATTAACCAGTTATGTACAGATTATAATTTTAGGATTTCAAGACAAAAGACGAAAGTTATGGCTTTTAAGGGTAAATATCCGGTACGATCCAAAATAATACTTGACCACGACATTATCGAACAAGTTTCCCACTTCAGATACTTAGGGTGTGACATCAGCTATGGAAATGACAATGACGTGAATGAAAAACTGCTTAAGTATCAGATGATGTGTGGTACTATTTACAGAACCTTAAGAAATAAAACGAGGAAGGACACAAGGTTAAAATTCTATAAAGTAATGGCAACACCAGTTCTGACTTACGGAAGTGAATCATGGTCCCTATCAAAAACACATAAAAACAGTTAATACAATCGGCAGAAATGAAGTTCTTGTGAAGAGTGAAAGGGTGTCGACTGCTTAATAAAATTAGGAACGTCGACATAAGACATGATTTAAAAAAATATTCAATCATGAAAAAATAGAAGAAGGAAGACATAACTGGTTGGAACATATACATAGAATGGATGATGCTCGCCTACCACAAACGATCTTAACCTACCAACCTACGGGCAGGAGAGACATTGAGATGACATTGAGACATTGAGACATTGACATTGAGAGACATTGAGATTGCCTAAACTAAGATGGCTGAAATTGAGGACGGAACAAGCAACATTTGCTTATCCTTGTAGTGATGATGATGATGATGATGATGATGATGATGATGATGATGATAAATAAATAAAACAAATCGCAAGGATAAAACCATGATTTTCCGACTCCAATCTACTTACTCCCTTGATTATTCGAGTAGCTGCTGAAGTGATTTATCATTATTAACTTCTGAGCAGTAAATATATTGGGTAGAGTCGCCCTAATTGGACCACCTCCTTTAATGGACCATCTCCATATTTCGCGCTGTATTGTACAAAGACGATATATTTCGGCAAAATATTAAACTCACTGCTAAATCATAATTGCCGCTCTAAAATTTCTCGTTTCTGTTGAGAAATGCGTGAACTACGTGAAGAAGTTTGTTTCGCGCCTCCTTGATGTAATATTTTGATAGTTTCCCTAAGGACGTCACTTGATGAAGGTAAGTACAACCATAGGTCATATATTATGTTGTTACGTATTGTTTTCTACACATAAATCAGGCTTTTAATATTTCTTCGACATTGTTCTATACGTAATTTGAGCTATTTAGTAAATTAACTGCTAGTTGCCTTAAATGATGCAAGGTAACATAACCTTAAAATTTTCATGTAAAATAATAATAATCAATAAGCTTCCAAAAAGTCATTTGCATATATCATAACAATATATTACTTAATCCCTTGAGTAATAATGTTATTTTCTATGATAATTGCTTCCGTACTTTTTCGAAAAGACGTAGCGCGTTAAATAAAAAAGCATTCCCCTCTGGAGATCGAACCCAGGTTCTTTTGTTACGGACCTTTTACTAATTTACATATTTCAAAGCCAATTCCATTAATCTACCCAAATAGGCATCAACAATCTGATTAAAATCCTATAAATAATATTATATGTAACTTTAATGACAGTTGTTCAATAAAAGAGCCTGGTGGTCCAATAAAGGTGACCGGTTTCCTCAATTGGCACACTTGTAAGCTTTTACAAAAAAAATAGTTAATAAATATAACACAACAAAGTAAAAAAAAATGCTTTTGCTTTATTATATCCAGAATTGATCCCTTATCCAATGAGTCCAAAGTTTTGAGAAAATGTTGATATCCCATCCCTCAAAAAATCAAAATGTGAAAAGTGGTCCATTAAAGGCGACTCTACCCTTGCATGTTGTATGTGTTTTCCAGCTGAAAATTAGCATGGCGAGGTTAGTTTAAGTTGCATTTATGTTCTCTAATACAAAAAATCAAAAAATATTATTGAAGAATTCGTGTAGGTACATCAGTAAAATTTCAATAAATTCGCGACAATGAACACTTGACCAATCAAACATTGACCGCTCAGAAAAAGAAAAGAAGCATTTCTCGCCAATTAAATTTCGGATTGTTCTGTACAAACCACTCACTCACTCTCACTCTAGACCTCTCACTCTGTGCTCGAGTACAAAAAAGGAATGAGGGAAATATCTACTGATATCAGGGAAACAGATATTTTCTATATCGCATCAACCCTGTTGGTCATCGCTCGAATTTCGTTCAGTCTAAGCTGACCGGGGTCTACTGAGAGTTCGGCTCAATTTTTTTAATAAGTTCGAGCCATTTGTATGTGACCGATTCAAAATAATAAATGTCTATTATTTCATTTGCAAACAATTCAATTTATGTGCAGTTAATTAAACAATTCTTAACTCAAAGAGTATGTCGATATAAAGGAGTGGATTTACATCCTACACATAATTTTAATTAATTCTATGAGAAATCGTAAATTTGTATAATAATCATAATATAAGAATTTTTCTTTTGGTCTATACAAAAATAAAATATGTATGCAAATGCCAATGGGACAGTTACGTTTTTATATTAGATTTTTTTCAAAACCGACCCGCTCGGCGGGACCCGATGTCAGGGGGATCGCCGTCTGGAGGGGGGAGGCCGGCCCGAGGGGAGACCGCAAATTCAAGGAGGGCATGGATAGGTCGACCCTGGCTGCTCTTTGTCTGGACCTCACCACTGACCTGTCCGGCATGGGTAGGCGTAGCTGCAGTGGATCATTGGCCAACAAAAACCCCCACCACCATCAT